>JAOXYC010239904.1:0-10399 GCA_028565715.1 Phoronis pallida
TACAGGGTTCAATAAATCTGTTAGCAAGTGCTCATATTTTCTAGTACAAATCCAATTTTACACTCAAGTTGGTTCATCGGACCATGAACATTCCTAACACATTATAAACCACTTTATAGTTTACAAATATGTACACTGCATATGAATATTGGTCAAAGCAGGCAGGAAAGTAACTGGTGGTCCTTAAAGAGGTTCTTATAACATTGCTGGTTATCAAAGAGAATGCTTGCCATAAAACTTCGCCATTTTCGGTCAAGAAAATTTATGTTTAATTTCTAGTATCCATAATACTCAAAAATTATGCTGCTTCGCATTAAAGAATCATTTGAGAACATTTTTTAATATTTTATTATCTCAAAAAAATAATAATATAAATAATAATATAGATATATATAATATTTGAGAACATGATCACCAAGTCAGAATTTAAGTACTGAAACGATTTCACCCAAATAACAAGTCCCTATTGTTAAATAGTCAAATTTTCCCCAACAAATTGTCAGTCTTGACCAAATAAATACAAACCTAGTGATCCCTCTGGTCGACAGAGCAAAATGTAGACTTATGTACTTGTAAATCATAATCCATCCCTCATGTATTTCTAATATTGTATAACAAATTCACAACAGTTAGACAGATTACAAAACCGAAAAAGACATTTTTGTATCAGTTAAGTCAATATCACATCAATTCTTAAAACCCATAAACTGATTAATAGGCCATTAATAGGCTGCCTTCTGACACAATAAAAAAAACTTATATCAGGTGACACATACCAGTCGCATTCCATCATAGCTATTTTTAGCAATAAATAATTTTTTAGTAATCAACTAATTTTCCCACGATTTCTTCAAAACCAGAATACAATGAGATGTATAAAAACTTGACATTGCATTTGCCACCTACGTATATAACATTACATGCATCACACAATTACCCAAAGGTTATGTTTTTATCAGAGGTCAGACTTCTCAACCATAAATATTTATCATTTCTTCCCCAATGAGACACATTATGTGTTGAATCAGAGCAAAGCCAGACAAAATAAAACTTCCAATAAAAATATACAAAAAATTTAGGGTTGAACTTAAAGATTTCATTTATTTGCAATAGCATTTTCTAGATGTCAGTAGGTATTCCAAAAAGGGAGTTTTTTAGAGGTGATTAAAATCACCTTTTCAAGTAAACATAATTTAGATGAATTAAATCCAGCAAAGCTTCTGAAATGTACATTTGGTCCATGGAGTTAACAGTCACCAATGAACAGCTACAGTATTGAATAGCGTGCCTGAGCTTGAATAACTATGTTATTGCCTGGGGACACATGTGAACTTTTATCAATGGGAGTTTTATTGTTCTGTTTCGGTAAATTATAGCCTGCATAGTTTTCAATGACCTATCTACCTGATGACCGAACTACACGATTTGTGGAGTGGACATTCCCAGCACTTTCATAAAACGAATAATATAGGATAAGGAATTGGGTGCGTTACATGGTCATTATGGTAATTCCAAAAATTGATTCAATTAATCTTCCACAAAGAAGAAAATTTAATGAATAAAAAGTGAAACACGAACAGACTCAACAAAAAAACGAGATTGTTACAGAGATTGTTACAGTATAGAATTGGCTTTGAGCCAATCTTTTTTAATGTCACATCTACATTTAATATATTTCACGATTTGTTTAAATTATTGTCATCCAAATGTAATTCTAATGAAATTTTTCAACAAGGAAAAATCTGTCAATAATACGATTAGTAACAATCGTGACAGAACAAAGGCCACTTAATGTTGCAATTTTATCATACTTGTCACTTGAGATGTTACATGTAAAAGCCATTTGTGTTACTTCATATTGATTAATCAATTTAGAAAAGTTAATTTGTGATAAATTAATTAATCAAGCCTCGTTAATACCAATCAATTGTCATAACTCGTTTGGCTTCTCGTATTTCCATTGATTGTGTTATGCAAATATGGACTCAAATTGATAGGCTGTTATTTCTCTCACTATAGAGTATCAAGTATTAAGTGATGAATAAATACTCGAGACTGGAAATCTCATTGATGCTACTTCACAGAGAACTTTTTTGATTGGACTACTTCTTGCATTTTATTTATTTAGATGAAATAAAGTCAGACAGTTATTTGTCCTGGTATCTGACAGCAAACACAAATGTTCATTTTAACTGTTCTCATGTGAACGATGCTAGCAAAAAGTACCTCACAAGTCACAACTACTTGGCAGTTGGAAATATCATTTTATGAAATCATTGAGAAAGCTGCTGGAAATACCTGAAAATTGAAAATACCTGAAAGTCTTCATTTTTAGGGAACAGGGAAGAAAGCACGTCAATCAGTCTGTGATTACTACCAAGAAATGCAATGTCAGTTGCGAGGAAATGCAGCATCCTAATCTTGAATTGTGCCAGACTTTACTATTTATTATACATTTTATCCTAGTGAGAATTGTCTCCCCTCAGCCTGGTCACCTGTGTGCCAGACAACACAGTATTCATCATACAGGTGTCTGAGAACCAGTCAGTGATATTGACGCAACAATGATATTGACATATTACATTATAAATGTTCAACAATATTGATACAGTGTCGGGCTGATAAAAAATCAATGGCCAGTTTAACTTTATGTTTCTAATATTGTTATGATTGGCAGATACTCCAGAGTAATGAGATGATTAATTGTTAATTCTCTTTCTTTCATGCTTGTCTTAGATCAACAGTTTTTTAATAGTTGCAAATGATTGGTAAAAAATGTACAGACAAATCAAATAGGCCTAGTTGGAAGCATCATCATTTGAACAGGAGTCATTAAAAACACTGACAGACTGGCTCTTATTGTCTCTCTCCCTCTCTCTAGGTCAGTGAGTTTTGTCAGCAATGATGTACATAAACTGGAAAATGGGAATTTCAAGCCATAAATTTAAACTCTTAATGCTCTGGTTCAAAAACAATGAAATACAATGAAACTCGAATGTGAGTTCCTTTAAATTGAAAACAATGAACGCATCGTGATTCAACAAAAAATTTGAAAATAAATGTATATTTTAATATTTATTCACATGAACACTAAATTACACCCATGAAATCATTTTCATATATTTAGAATTGCATTTAAATTTCTATAGCCGATAACAAAAGTTTACATGCTAAGGTAGCATGGGAGCTCAACTTTACTTGCTTATAAACATATGCCAACTGTAAAAATACCTAAATTGATAATTAAATTAATAATATTTATAAATTTATAGCATTCCCAAACAAATAAAGTTCAACGATCTCATATACCAACAAAAACAATGCCAAATATCCGGGCAAGCAAAATACCACTGCACGATCAAAAAGCCAAATATAAATTTAATTTCTTTTAAATGGTGCCCGACCTATGATTTATTGCCGGGGATATTTTAATAAAATATATTTAGGAAATACCATATGTTTATAGGTGCCTATTAAAAACCCAATGTCCTACCATGAAGAAAATGACCTTTGGTAAATATGAGAAATCTCACTGAATATTTGATACCAAGTCTTTTTGATGAATGACAAACAACATGGGTGAAACGTGATATAAGCGAACACACAAAGAGTTGACAATAGAAGGGGGATCAATTGTATGGTTATGAAAGAAAAGACTGTGGTCAGTTTCCATAAGAAAATAAAACAGGTCCATGAACCATGAAGGCAAATACAATATGTGAATATGTTAGAGTGTGGTTTTAAATCCTTACTGCATTGGACCGCGTTACAGGTAATGACGCAGTTTTTTATTCAAACCAAATGCCATGTCTACTTCATTTTAATGTTCAATCATTCAAGTTTCTTAAACTGAATATTGTCAATATTGTTATGGACTTATGAACAAAATTGTAAGTAATAGTTGGATCTTATGACAATTCTTTTATTCTTGAACCGTGAAAATGATGCCATTTGTAACTTGTGTTATGCCAATCTTGAAAACAATATGTTTAGTTCCTGAGACCACCTACTGAGTGTTCTGTAGAAAGGTGGATTGTTTTTACTGGAGTCATATTTCACAACTACATAAGACAGGGAACTTTAATTGAGACATGAGTTTCACAACACTGTCAAACATGCAATGCAACACTCTGGTGTGCAGATTCCTGCAATAATTGTTCACTCAAAAATATCATGAAACAAGATATGAGTTTTGGCAAAAAGTAGGGGAAGAGAATTGAACAGTTTGAGTACATCAGATACCTAGATTAACTACCCCTTTCACATCTGAAAGAATTCATGCCCTAGTTTATTTAAGAAGATTAAGGGATTATCCATTAGCAAATCCACATAAATACAGCTTTGTGAAACCTTTTATTGGCATCATTTATAGTTTGATATTCACTGAGAAACCATAGCTTTTCAACTAGTTTCCTTCCTAAATATTCTCGGAACAAATGCTTTTTTGGACTGAGATAAGCTGAAGGTATTTGCCATCAAGCAAAAGAATGCTAGTTGTGGGTGGAAAGTGGGAAGGATATCTAAAAAGATAGACCCAGACATGTAAATCCGTAATCTGTCATAAATCATTCACTGAATCCAATGTTCCCACGAGTCTGATATGTGGTAATTTTGGGTGGATTTCAGTCAAATATTTGGTACTTTTCATAATATAGTACAGAGAATCTAAACAAGACACAAACAAGTAGGTCAGTAAACTACCATTACCAACCCCTCACCAAATCCACTGTTCCCACGAGTCTGGAATGTGACATTCGGGAGATTGCCGTGCGGACTTTTTACTTTCTTAAAAATATTGCCAGAATCAAAAAATCCTAGTAGATAAGAAGTAAGCAACTAAGTGATTCAGGAAAAACTATACATCTGTGAGACTTTCAAGCTTCAAAAACATTCTTCAAGTAATGCAATCCCCATCCTAACCAGTGATTTACCCACAACAGTTGTAGATCAGGAAATATTACACAAGTTTATCTAACAAACACAAGTTTCTTCTACTCAAGCCTAACATGTTCTTACATCATTTGAGATGTGGAGAATAATATAATAATCATGGTCTACATGTATAACATACTAATCCTGAAGGCTAATGTGTTGGAGCAAAGCTTATGATATAATGTAGACAGTACAGTACATGTCTAGCACACCTGACATCCTATGAAAAAGGTTATCCTTATTTAAGCCTAGAGGTCCATTTGGCTGGATTCTTCTGGGAGAGCCAATGGGAAATAGACATCTACCAGGTACAAGTCGTATCCACTGGACATGATTCGAGTCCATCGCAAGTTACTTCTAGACAGTAACCTGTTCTTTTTCCCAACTGTTACATAATAGGACCATATTTTAATATGATATCATTAAAATCACTTTTAAACTCAAACCATGGGAAATGAATCAAAGTTATTTGATTCGATTTCCCAAAACTACAAGAAGCATTGAAAAATTTGAATACATCCAGTTATATGTAGAACACCATCCTCACCCGAGAGTACTCAGAGTAGCTCGACTTGACAGCTGAGCAACAACTGCAGCTCAATACACTGAATATTCTACACATCTGATTTGAAACACTTAAAAGCAAAAAGGGAAACACTACAGATCTAGGATATAATCATGATATCATGTTTCGAATGAGGACACAGTGACTCATTTTTAATCTATTTATCACACCTGTTCAAAAATGTCAAGAAGATATGTCACATTATAACTGTCCAACTTAAAACTGTTTAGCCATTATTGACATAGTGCAATAACTATTAAATATAAATTATTCATACCTATTCCGGTAACTTGGGAACCACTCCTGTGCAAAATTAAATATTAATTTGAGCACCTAATGACCTTATAACCATATGAACGCTCGAGTGAGTCTGGAGACTGGACCAAGTTACAAAATAAGACAGTGACATCAAAATCATGACCCTCTAGACCACGTCCATCGACGAATTTATAGCATTTGTTCCCCCAAAACGTATATGAAATAGTAAAAATACTCTATTGTTTTGATTTGGTACAGTTAAACGAGTTAAAAGTTCTCTAATCTATCGGGAATCTATCGCGGGGGCAAACCAAACACAGCGCCAGACGAAACGTTCGTAAACGGAGGGCCGAACTTTTGATACTTTTTTAACATCTCGAAATGTCCTTAAATACGGCATAGTTCCCATTCAAACTTTCACAACACATTCTTACAACATTTCAAAAACTATAATTCACGAAATCGCTCACATTTAAAGTCATCAAATGTGGTTTTTGGTAAAAAATGAAGGAGAATTCTTACCCACTTGTGGATTTGTTCGACGACACTCCTTGGGTGACCTCATTAATTAGCGCATGCGTAATTGAAACAAATCCAAGCACCTGCTGGCGCGCCTTCTTTCGGGCATGTAAGAAAGTATTACCGGCACTGCGTTCACACAGTACGCAAACATCAGATATCTTTACAGTTTCATTTTCATTTTTTACTTTTAATCTAGAGAAACACAAATGACGTCCCACTCCTTGAAATATGCAATCGGCAGAGATGTTTTATTTGAGTTTATTCAACAACTTGCTGAATTGCTGCCGAAAAGAACTATTGAATCATATGACCTCATTTTTTCGCTGACTCTCGATACGATTCACATTTTCAATTTTCAATGTTTGGTGTAAATGAAATTTTAACACATTATTGATAATATTTGTATTTCTAAACATATACACTATGCATGAGTTCATGTTTTGTAGCTAACACTGAGTTTTCCCCCCGGGAGTTTCAAGTTAGTCCAGTTTACCCGGGAGTTTTCAGATTCAGTTGCGGAACCATTCCCTCCATAATAGTATGTTTTGTAGTTGATGTCATTAATAATATTGGGTATTGTAAAGCGCTTTGAGTTTCTGAATCAAGAAAGAAAGGCGCTATGAAAGAACTGTGACATCCCCGAAATCGGCCGCGACTGTCAAATTGTGCAATCGTAACCCCCGTCGTATTGAACCGCACTTGTTGCAATTCGGCTCGACCGATTTCAATAGATTTGCTACCGTAACCCGGAATACCGCAACTACCGACTCTGATTTTTCAATTTCAAAAGACATCTCATTTTTACCGTACCCGCCGCATGCCGCAACTACAGACTCTGTTTTTACAATTTTAAAACACTTCTCATTTTTACCGTAACCCAGAATGCCGCAACTACAGACTCTGTTTTTTCAATTTTCATTTTTTTTTTCTTCATTTTTTACCGTAACTCGCGGAAAGCCACAACTACAGGCTCTGATTTTTCAATTTAAAAAGACTTCATTTTTTGGCTGTTTGGTGTAAACGATATTATAACAAATTATCGATAATATTTGTATTTCTAAACATATTGTCACTAAGAGTTCATGTTTTGTAACTAACAGTTTCCCCCCGGGAGTTTTTCAGATTGCGGAACCATCCCTCGAAACTCACGAAACCGGCGCTCAGTTTGACTACGTGCCCTCAATGAACAGTCATTGAAGCTTTTAAACTTATCCATACATGTATGATCAATAACTCATCACACATGGTGACCGGTTTTTATCATGTTTTCCACCTTTTTAAAACAAACCTACTAAGCATATGAAGGCATATTTAGGATATAGAAACCACAATCCCCAACAAAAAAACAAAAGCGGTCTTTTGCCATTAAACGCTCACTGAAAGGAATAAGTGACGACTTCCTTTATTGCAAAGATCCTTCTTTTGGAGAAAGATCGTTTATGTATCCTGCGCAATGTAAATATATGACCCGCTTTACTTGTTGATTTTCGTGAAGTGATTCGTTCCCTATTTTAAAGATGCATAATCCGTATCCATGATCATAAGAGTCATACAGACAAAATGCAGTGAAAATCGTTGTACTCATTGTACTCTAAATATAAAAACCTAAGACACAGTAAATCTTTTTGAAAAAAAAATAAGTGGCAAAAATGACTTATGACAGAATTAAACTTGTGTTGACCCAACGCTAGTTATTTTACGCCCTAAAAGGCATTCAGGAACGCATTTAAATCAATTTGTGGAGCCAGATATTTTGGGATATTCCAAGTATGGTGCTTGCAGTTCTAAATATGCAAGTTTCACTTCAATTTTTTTTTTTTACTTTCATGGTCACCAATACGGCTTATGCATCTTTAAAGTCTCCTGAAACTTTTTATTTCCGTTTGGAGTAATTATTTATGGTAACATGGTGTTTTAACGATCTTCTTTGGTGTTTTTTAAAATCCTTTTTTACTGTAACAACACAACGATATTTTGAGGTTTGCACTTCCAATCTATAAAAAAATGAATATATCGGATGATTCAGAAATAGCGTTCGAACAACTTTACGGTCTAATATCTCCAAATGAAACATGTTTGAGTTAAACTTACTAAAAATAAAGATTCTGATGCCTAAATATTATGTTATAGGTAAATGGTGAAAATCAGTTAGAATAAACAACGTTTTAAGGTTACGTGGGAGGCTAATTACCATGGTGCCATTTTCTTTGAATAACTTAAAAAGTTTTAATTTTCGACGCATACAAGTATACATTTTCTGAAACATGAGGGATCAAACAATAAAAAAGACATAATTTAGAATTTGTAGCGTTCTTGTGGTCACGTGACTGGACATCTAAAGTCAAAATTTTGTTTTTTTGATACAATTTGCCATAGAAAATACACATGAAATCCATAGAGTTCAAAACTTCAATAGAAAAAACAATAAAAGGCATTCTGTCCAAAAAGTATCGCAAAACTCCGATACACAATTTCATTTTTTTTTCAATCCAAGATAATAAGTCATTTTTTCTCACTTTTTTGAAAAATTGCGACACTCTTGATTTTTGATAATTTTTTAGGATATCAAAGGAAGGGTTTAACAAAAATCCCTCCCTGGCACTTTTTTGTATTGAAATTATCTGTTGAAATAATTAACTAGTAAACAAATCGGTTGTCTAGTTTTTGAGGAATGTGTACCGAAGTCAAAAATGCCAAGTCACGTGACCACAAGAACGCTACAAATTCCAAAGCGTGTCTTCTTTATTGTTTGATCCCACATCTTTAAGAAAATGTGTACTTGTATGGGTCGAAAGTTGATACTTTTTAAGTTATTCGTAGAAAAAGACACCATGGTAATTAGCTTCCCACGTAACCTTAATGGCTTGTTTTACAAAACAGGTAGTCAACATGTACCATACACATAATTATATCAGTAATATAACTTTACCGTTCAAATTACATGATGATATTCTCGCCAATGACACGTGTTATTTGCAGAACTTTATTTTTAACATGTTTGATGGCTTGTACTTTTGATTCAGAAAAAACGTCCCGAACTTTGATTCTAAGTTATCCCAAAAACTGCTTGATATTTTTGTGTTATTAATTTGACATATGAACATGCACACTGGGCAAGTTTCGTTACAGTTTTATACAAAGAATTGTTTAATTGACAGTTCTCACAAATTCTTCAGTAAAATAATGTTATGTAACAAACACAAAAAAAAACAGTCGCAACAGTCAACTTATTTTAAGCTACTCTCAAAATCTTTAAAAAGTTGGTGCATGAACTACTGAGAAATAGGAAAACTAATCGGAAGGTCACTTCAAAACCGAAGCCGAGAAAATCGCGCTTGAAAATAAATTGATACTCGATACTGAACAATTGAATGGTGAATTCTTGCAAACTGATAGTTAAAGAGATTCAACTATCACAAAACTGCAACTATTGGAAATATAACCCGGCACTATTTTGCGCTTTTTCCAAATAGAAAAAGACTTTGTATTTCTGAGAGGGTAATGTTTTCCTCATTTTCGGCTCTGTTCTTTTCATTCATTTCCCGTGAATTTCTCCCGCCTCTCGGCATAAACCTTGTCGCATAAGGAGTCCCAGATCAAAGAATCCATAAAGTTGTGCCAGCCTTTTTCTTTGAAGGATGCTTCAATTACTCCGCCGCTTTGTCATTTTCACTGAACACCATTTTATTTAAAAAAAGAATGAACTGGTCAGGTACAATTAGAATCCTGCCCTATTTGAAATAGTTTTTGCAATTCTAGCAGTGTCAATTATTAATTTTGGCATTTTTTGTTGACACTTTGAAATCAGATACCTGAGGTGCCGCGCGTTTTATCAATTGCACATTGAGGAATTTGACTTGTAATATTTCATAGCCTGCCGTTTTTGATTTATGCAATACAGTCATTTATGATAAGTTTACCATCAGTTGAAAAAATATTCAGCTAGATATATGTACCATTTGTCTAGCTGTTCCATTGAATGATTTTTAAGTTATTTTAATTCAGAAAAAAATCCCGAACTTTAAAACCCTTAAAGATACGGTCTCCTTGTTGGTGAGGATCTAGGGTCAAAATTCAAATCAACTAGAAATTTTGTGTACGAGTCCTTTGATGAACATAATT
>JAOXYC010240014.1:0-10395 GCA_028565715.1 Phoronis pallida
TATAAAAACTGGAATTTCAGAATTGCTAGCAGGTGTAAGTTGTTGTATCTGGAAAATCGTTTTACCGAATAACCCCCAATCAAGTTCGTGGTGTTTCTCACTCATGTTTATTTATTTATTTACTCAAACGGTTTGTCAATTAATGGTCACAAAAAAACAACTATCAACCAAAGCACAATAAAAAGTAACATAGATATATAATAATAATATGTTTATTGCGACTCTAGCAGCCCGAAAGCTGAATTACGACATAAAAATTTAAAATACATAGACAAATATAAATAATTTGGGAGCAGTCTTCCTTCTGTTAAACACGTATTGTTAAATACCAGCTTGTATTTAACTTTAGTCAAACTGATTAAAGTTAAATATAAATAAATAAATACACTTAACACAAGATTTCAAATGAAATTGCGATAGACAAATGTTTACCTAGAAAAGACAGGTAATATCTAATAATGGGCAGCATCAAAATATATCAGACTAGATAGTCTGACAGGAGGTATATGGAATGATGACCTGATTATCAATGAAGTGTATGACAATTTAAACACCTACACATATGTATGGGTAATATCATATCGTACGTCCCATGGCGTAGTAGTAACACACCCTTCCGGCATACGAGAGATCGGGGGTTCGATTCCCTATGAAACTGACTGGACTCTGTTTGTACACATTTCCTGTTCATTCATTTAGGAGCAAACTGTGGGCCTATGTATGTGAGGTACTTGCGTATTTTTATTGCGAAAATGGTAAAGAAAACAACTTTGAACTTAATTTAATGAGAATGCACCGCCATTATATTTGCGGACCCTCCGGTGCGATAGGTGGATCGGACCGCACGAAAAAGAATTTGTGATTTTTTTTCCTTTTTTCAACGATTTAACTAGAATTCATCGTGTAAACTGCTCTCCTTGACAAGTTGTGAATTCATTTGATCGATCTGCTGAAAGGCTTCCATGTTAAAAATAAAAAAATGTAATTCCGTAATGCAAAACAGGTGTGATTATTTAAACATGTAACATATAAAAAAAATTGTATTCACCACCCTTCCGAAAGATCTCAAAAACAAAGAGAACATGTCTTGAATGCCATTAAGCAAAATGAGGCGAAAATGTCGTGAGTTTTTCTGATCTGCTAAACCGTTTTACTTTTTAGTAAAAATGAATACGTCAAAATAACTTATTTTTTTAAGAAAAAAACATGTAGGGCAAACATATCAATGCAATCAGGATAATTTCTCGCCTTTCAAATGTTTTTTTATTGCATCAGTAACAGTCGAGAGCAAAAAGGGGTTTGTGTTAACAATTACTGTGTAGCCGTGTCTGGGGATATCGACAATACTCCTGCTACAAAATAAAGGCGACATACACAAGCATGGGAAAATGTATTATTCCGTTTTGAATACAAATGCAAACCAGCTAAAATCTGATGCGAAATGTATAGACGTACGGTACTTGAACCCGTACCCAAGGACCTGAAATTTGCTATTGATTTTAAAATGTTTACGACAAAATCTTTGGCTGTAAACAAAACGATATTACCGGTGCTTTATTGCGTCGGAGGGCGCGCAAAACACGTACGATCACCTCAGTTCAAAATTCCTTCCAAAAATAACAAATTATCTTGAAACTTCACACAGTCTTTTTTCTTGATTATGAGCAAAAGGTGACTTTTCTGACACGAAAAGAATGTCCATCACCATAAAACAAAACGCGGGGTAAAAATGCATAACAGCGTTCTAATTTTAGTTTGTTGATTTTGGCACGAGCGAGTTGTTTTCCTGGTTCATTCGGGTTAATGGATTAGTAAAGGATTGTAACAGATTTTTTTGCGATTTAACGGCCATAGTAAACATTCGAAGATCGGCTAATGTGCAAGACACCCGGAACAATCATTCTGAGCAGCCGAGTGTCCTAGGGATAGCGGGCGGTTATCGGACTCGTGACCAAGTTTTTGTTTTGAACAGCTTTTGTGGTAATCATTAATGTTTACACAAAATGCGGTTAAAAGCTTTTTTTTCGTTATTAGAAATAGATTACATAATGTTTTGCCAACATTTTAGCGTGGTTGTGAAAATATTTGAAAATTCCACACAGCGGTCACTGAACTCTTGGCGTTTTTCGAACTCTAATCAAAATGTCGACATTTTTATCGGGAATTTTCGGGAAATATATTTTTCTTTTTCACAAATCTTTTTTTTCTGAGCTTTTTAAGATTAACAAAAAAAAAGAATATGATAAGAACACGGCAATGCGGCTAAACTTTGCCTGCCTCATAAGCAATCATGCATCATCAGCAACACATGTATACTTCCCGCCAGTTTTCGGGGCAAGAAAAAAGTTTTTTTTTAAATTATTTTTTTTAAGGTTTGAAAAACCTCAGACAGGTGACTTGCGGTTTTGAGTCATACTATGTGACGTCATAGTGGTGAGAAACCCCAACTTTAATTGTTAAGGTTACAATTGAAGTTGAGTGGAAAAACAAAAAATTGACTGTTTGCTTGTTCAGTGACAATACACAGACACTGAATGCGGTTGGTGTAAGGTATCACTCTTTCACACTTCTTACCTTTCGGGTTGCTGTACATTTTAGCATCCAATTTATTTTGTTTCTCAGAGAAGTAATGTTAAATTGTTGATAGAACTTGCAAGATCTCAAAAACTTTGAACTTTAACACAATTGCATTTTGATCGGAACGTCTGTTGTGACGGCAACATGTATTCATTACGGGACGTCGTTTTTGTTGTGTTTCTTTCAGTGCCTGTTATGTGTTTTACGGTATAGATTGGGAAAAGTCACTCTGACAAGTAAGGGAAGTTCAGTCATGGTGAATGTAAATGGTCCTTTGCGTTATTTTGGCGGTCTTGTGTTTTTCAACAACTACTGACTGTCGCTAACATTGATGCTCATTTTCCTTACTGTCTGGTTTTCCAGATGACGATAATAAAGACTGCACATTGTAATATTTGATTGAAGTATTATTTTTTAAATGTTTAACTCCAAATCTTGAACAGGCTGACGCAACCTCTATTAACATATATTCTTAACCACTCCATAGTTCATGTTTTGCGTATTTTTAAACTAAGAAAACCCATGTGTCCTCTCAGCATACAGCGCCACCAGCGGAGCGGAACAAAACAGAATTCCAGCTGTTTCAACGAGCACCAACCGCGGCGAACTCTGCGTAATCCCCAGGCTTAATTTAACCGAGGAAGCACCGGAATTGAAAGCATTTTCTAGGGTCATTACCCGGGGAATCTTAAAGATTCTTCATAGTTTTTGTACCGAGGTGGTTGGTACAAGCGTAAGCCGTGGGGAGAAGGTGATGGAACGGGTACAATCAGAGGAATGCGCCCCCGAATGCGCCCGGGGAATGCGGTCAGAAATGATGGTGGACTTTTGTCTTTACCAGATGGATGGTGCTCCATGAAAATGAGTCCATACATGGTAAGCCCATCCGATGTATCGCCCATAGGCCTTTGATCGGAAAATGTTTCCGAATAAACGCCCATGGGCCTTTATTTGGTGTTTTCAAAAATGCCCGAGAAATGTCAGTTTCCGAATAAACGCCCATTGTTGTTTATTTAGTGCTGGCAATTTCTTGGAGTTCATTCGGAAAAATACACTAGAAGTCCACTCAGCGTCAACTTGCAGTCACTAAGTCAGTTGATCTGTGGAGCATTTTCAATTCATAAAAACAAAACAAATGTTGAACTTAATATGCAAGCTTGTGAATGTCGTACATGCGTGGTTTGTGTTTGCATTTAGTAATTTAAATGGTGTCCTGCTCCAGTTCCTCCTCATTTGGCATCGGTTTCAACCTCTCTGAATGGATCCCCCGATCAAGGTCGTCACCAATCTCTTCAATGCCCCCGTTATACCACATGTACTCTTTCCGTTTACACGCCCCTCCTTTCCGAATAAACGCCCGGGCGTTTATTTGGAGTTTTCAAAGTGCCTGAAAAATGTCATTTTCCGAATACACGCCCCTGGGCTTCTATGTGGAAAACCCCGGTAGTGTTAAACTATGGAAATTTCGTCACTCAGACTGTTTTGTCCACAGGAAAAATAAAGCCTTCTCACTTTTCTTCTGTATGGTATTCTTGAATACATTATAGACCAACAAAAAAGGAATTTGTTCCCGTGGCTTTTGCCTGTCGTTTTTACTTGAATTTTAAACTTGCTCCTTCAGAAAGATGAAAGGAAGAAAATGAAGAATTTGTCGCCAAATGACTTGGATTTTAATAACTTATCAATCGCTGCAGGCATATTGCCAAACATATTTATACGCTATAGATACCAACAAGTTTTTTTTGCTGATATAAACGGTACGCATCCAACCACGTATTACGTCATAGCAGGAATCATAATTGCAATTTTTAGACTTCACTGTTACATCTGCGGCCAGCACTACCACATTGTGGTGTAGAGGAATTGCCACCTGAGTTACCATCAGGTGGACGCCAACAGGTGCGCGCCATCAGCGCGTCTCAACCAAGTACGCGAACGTGCTACATGGATACACTGGGAATTCGAAGTTTTTAGGTTTTATCAATTTAACAGACGTGGGGGACAGGTGATGTGGTACTATCATGCCACATGTTGTAAAACAAAATTTAAACGAGTCAAACGATCTTGAATATATCACAAGTATTTAAAAATACATTCCCGTCTTTGATGAGAAAATTATTTAGAACATTTTGGAGAGTAGTGATGGCATGTTTAACAACAGTTCAAGAAACAATGTACATTTACCGAACAAGCGATAACATTACATTGGAGAAAGATATTCAGTTCTAAGGGTCTGGTGGTTTGATTGCAACGTAAAAATTCACGACCACTCTGACCGAGATCCCAAGAAATACAGTACATTGCAAAGAAAAACAGACAGAAAGTACAGCTAGGAGCATTTCTACAAGAAATACGCCAAGACCAAAGGTGCGCCTGAACAACGTCAACACAATGAAGAATTCTGTAAATCCCTTTCCAGTAAAAGAACGGCTAAAGTGCGACAAAAAGAACGACGTCACACGTGCCGTACTACGGTCTGTTTTTCGTTGCGACATTCTGTAGATTACGGTAAATCCCCGCCATTTTGGGCCTTGTGAAATTAATTTCACGCCTCTGGTTGAAACTCCGATGAAATAGACATTCATTAGACAGTACGCACAGGAGACGTATGTTTTTGTGACTTTAGTCTTTCCAAAGACCCTACGGTCTTTCTACAACAGGACCATGTCAAGGGCAATTCCTGCTAATGCGTAAATGATCACACTTGTAGTTAAAAAAGTGATCCCCTATTTTGTGAACCTGATTTTATCAATGTTTTCAGGAGACAGGCAATGAACAGTTTCATTCCAATTAAGAAGTATAAAAAAGTTGTTTTAATTTGCATTTCTGATCAATTCATTACAAAATTATCATAACAGCAGATATTTGTGGGTTGTAAATAAATACATATAAATATAACATTATTATAATAGAATAAAAAAACATTCAATAAAAATTGTCCACTCCATTGCTCCAAATTATGACTTGGAGTATTGTCACAGTTAAAACATAATTTCACTAACCTTTGTATAAATAATTATGATTCTGCTTATAAATGTTACATAATTGTTCTCTTTAGTTAATAAATGTATAAATATCAATATAGGACTCTGAATATTGCATATATGTTTAATTTAAAGGGACCATCACCAATGAACAATCCAAAAACATTACAAATCTTAACAGGAAGTTCTGTTTCATTTCAGAATTTAAAGAAAAAAGTGAAAATATTTTTGCCCAAAAAATAGGTATCTAGATATTAACTTGATAACCACAGAAAAGAGGCTCATATTTTGACTTGTCTACATAAAATAATGCATTGTTTACTAAGTAAATCCTTTTTTTCAACACAATAATTGTGCACAAATATGATTTAAAAAGATTTTTTCCCATGAAGCAAAATTGACACTTCAGTTACAACAGAAATTCATCACACACATAGGCCATCTATTGCATTTTAGAGGAAGCTCTTTACAGTGTCACATCCTGCTAGCAATAAATGGAGTTTTAACATTCCTGGCAATTTAATTAAAAGTCCAGGTAGCACTTAAACCGTTTGGATAAAATAACACCCTTGCTTTGACAAATCAAACACTGATTTGGAGTTCATTCCTCTAGTCTAGTGTGATGACATCACAGTTTAATACACGGTTTTCTTTCCATGAATTTAATTTATTATTGAAATTGATTCAAATTTCACTGACTCTCAAATAATCCTAAAAGGTAAATGTTTACAAACTTTAAATCTCCTGTACCTAATATGTATACGTAGGTATAATGATAGTCCAGGATTTTTGTAGTCAGAGGTATCTTTAGTACAATTGTACCTTTTACATCATAATAAAAATTATGGATTTCCATTTAATCAGAATTCCATATTCCAAGTGCAGTCACTTCAACATGTTATTCTTTAAAATTTCTGTATCCCAATTATAGAATTCTGTTATTGAAGTGACTAGCAACAGTAAAATTCATTTAAAAACAACCAAGTTTTTTAGAATTCCCTTATTTTGATATTAAATTATTTTCCCCTTTTACATATTAGTGTCTTCATCATCTTCCTTTTCTTGTGATTCATCCTCATCTTCATTCAATGAGGGAAGTTCAGCTTTAACCACTGAAGAGAGCACTTTTAACCACCTGTGTATGAAAGCAGTATTGTTATACATTGGAATGTTGTTTGAAGAGTGATAAAAAATACAATAAGAATAAGATTTCTATGGAAGACAAACATATTAGACCTACATAAAACCTCCTCAATATCTGACAAAAACAAGTTGCACAAATTGACATTTTTTAAAATTTAATGGTTTGCATTCAGCTTTCAATAATGAGGAAGGTTACTGGACACAGGCACATGGAAAAAAGCATTGCATTGTAATGATAGTAACACCATCTATTGTTCAAATCTGCAGACCAAAAAGATTTTATAGCACCAAAATCTCATGGTTTTGAATGTATTTTAGATTATGAATTGCTCAACTTGCCAAGATTGTAGAAAACGCATTAGAGACATAAAGGTGAATTTATCAGTGTGTTCCCAGCACCATCTATTGGTCACCAATGAAGTAGGCAAAGCAACATGCAGTGTGACAACATGTTTTTAAGGTAAATTAAACTTCTTACTTTTTGCACATGCACTATATTTAAATATGCATACTGTATAGCCCCGCAGTTGAGCGCATGCCCCTATATGCGAAATAATGCACTTTTCTCTCAAAATTTGTCAACTCGAATTCCAGCAAAATAAGCGCATGGGCCTAAAGGTCCGCGATTAGGCCCATGTTAACCGGGTGCTTCGGATATAGGTGCACTTTTGACATGTTAATTTCAACACTCGTTTTAATCAATTGTCTCGCTTAATAGGCGCATGGGCCTACAGGTTCCGCATGTATCAACAATTAGGCACATGCGCTCAATTGAGGGGCTATACGGTATGCCTTATCCATGACCATAAGTCAGCAAAACAAATTACAGTGAAAATCATTGTTGTACTAATTGTACTTTATTTATAAAACCTTAGACATGCAATAAATGTTTCTGAAGAATTTTAAAATTACAAAAACAACTTTTACTGAACAGATTAAAAATTAACTTGTTATTTTAGGTTCGTAAAGGCATAGAGGAACACATTCAAATTGATTTGTTTAGCCAGAAATTATGGTGCATGCAGTTCTAAGTAATGCAACTTTCACTGCAATTTATTTTTATGACTTTTATGGTCACTTATAAGGTTTATGCATCTTTAAGTAACAAATCATTTTGAAAAAAAAATTAAAATTAAAAAAAAAATCATTTACCTGGACAGATTATCAGGGTGTTGAGCCAGATAGAATGACACCTTGTCTTTATGATACAACTTGAATGCATTGTCCACATGTAAAGCATCACTCTCATCTGCTATAGACACACTATACCCTGGTAAGGGGGTAGATGACAGGGCTGACGTGTCCTGTAACAATATTTAGGTAGTAATTAAAAAAAAATTGATCGAAAATAGTAAGATTCACTGAGATTCCGTGCCGCCGATAGCTGGCGCTGCGCCTAACGAAGGCCCCAGGCGTTTTGTTTTTTTGCAAAACTAAGGCGTCGCAATCAATCTGCACGTAAACACATGCAAACTAGATTGTTTTGCTGTCAAAAAAACGCTTTGTATTCAAAATGACGTCTTCATGATCTACTTTCAGAGAATACAGTTCTTTCCTTTCCTTATCGTTGTGGTATTAAAAACTTGTTACATCTTATTATGCTGATATTCTGTGGGTTATTGAATTCTCGACAGACTATTTGCGAGTTCGTAAAATGGATCTTCTGTGATCGGAAATATTCTACATACAGGCGCCGTCACCAGTCTTGGGCTTCACTAGGCAGTGAGATATCTAGCGGATTTTATTGCAAGGAGTCTCATTCCCATAACCGGTATTTTGCTTAGCATGAAAAATCATACAGATGCATGTGCGCCAATTAGGTAAGACAGAAACAATTTCGTTGTGTGCAGTTTGTTCAAAATGCCGGATGTCATTTGATTTCCAGACCCTATATGAAAAAGAATAGAAAGAAAACACCAAAAAAATGACCTGAAACAACTAAGTCTTGTATGAAACTTAAGTGATGATGTTTCCTGGTCTAACTAATAGATGGTGAACCAACAGTGCCATTTGACCAATGCCCCATCTATTGGTCAGACCAGGAAACGTCATCACTAGTCAGCCTGAAGTTTGTGCGACATTTAGAGTGATTGAATTAATTGACTCAAATTTCTACTTTATATCTATAAAACAACTAACCTTATCAGTTTTGAAAGTATAAAGCACAAATGTGTCATGAACAGAGAACCATCGTTTCTCCCATGTGCGAGCTCTGTTGGTGCTCATAGACAGATATCCACTGATTAAAGACGAGTCGTCTGCTTTCACCTTCAACAAATATAATGTCAATACAAATAAATGCATGGTTTTACTGACTGAAAGGGATAATGTTGAAAAATTTGGAATTTGACTATACATAAATATAGGAGACCTGGGTGTAATTCTTTGTCTGGTTCTGAATTTTTCTGTCATTTCAAAATTTATAATAATTAAAAGTAAATAAATTATTTTCACAAATGCAAACTTTGTAAGTATGAACTTGAATAATTGATAAATAAGTCTGAAAAAGGGACAATTTTTCAACCACTCCCTAAAATTAATTGTGTCAGTCAGCAGCTTTCTCAAATTATCCATTTTTAAAAACCAACAATCTGTATTGAAGATTAAGATGGGTTGAGTCATGTCAAAATGCTTTTGTTTTTACAGAAGATCGAAGAGAAATTCTTACATTCAGAATCCCTTTCTTGGTAGTAACAGGAAGACTATCGAGATCATCTTCACTCTGACTAGGGCTACCCTGTCTGTCTCGTAGAATTTTGAAGCATTTCTTGCACACTCTATTGAGTTTGTCATCATCATAATGTAGCGCCACCTTTTGACCAGAACAGGAAGCACAAACAATCTGAAAAGCCATAATAATAAAATGTAATTCTTTATCCATCCAGGAAGCATGATATTAGAATAGTTATAATTCTGTTCCACTGGAATTTACCTTGATTTAAACCTCTAATACTCCAATGACTCCATTGAAGGAAACTAGATGTTTCCGAAGATCTAGAGATTTAAATCAAGGTAAATTCCAGTGGAACAGAATTATAACTATTCTTATAATCTGAAAAGCCAAATTGTGCACAAATTCAGACATTTTTTTGAATGGATCCAGAAAAGGTTTTCAAATTTCACTTATTTGTGATGATTTCAGGCAGAAAAATATGGAATTAAATTGCATGTGTTTCATTCATTTGAAGTGTTTCAAAGATCAAAGTTAAAGATGTTTGATAGTTTGGGTAAAATTTGAAACTCTGAAAGCAGTTAGTTCTCTGAAAACATGATAAACCAATGGCCAAAAAAAAGACTGGCCTTTGTTGCCCCTTTTTGATCTGCTTTTAAAAAATCTTCCGAGTTAAAATGAAAATAATGTTTAAATGGTGCTATAAACACAGAGACTTGTCTGAATAATTGTTTGAAAAATACAGTAGTTTGCAATACTTACAATACCACAGGCTCGACAGTTATGTCGTCTTCGGAATGCACTGAATGACCTATTACACAGCATACACACTGTCACTGATTGGTCTTTAAGTAACGTTGGCGTCTTCTTACCAAGATCATCTTCAGGAAGGAACTGATTGTTTGTCTGCTGCACGGTGAAAGATTCATGCCGTCGCATCATCTCCGACACACACCGCCATATTGCAACCTGCCATTCACCGCTCTCCTCTAAAGATTCGGTGACAAATTGAAAAGTCCT
>JAOXYC010240125.1:0-10394 GCA_028565715.1 Phoronis pallida
TTTAAATCTGTTGTCATTTTTGCCACTTTTAAATTTTTCAAAATTATTTGCTGCATGTCTAAGATTTTTATTAATTACACTACGATAAGTAAGGCGATTTTCACTGCGATTTAATTGTTTTCATCCATGCCTTTATGGTCATGGATACGGCTTATGCCTTTAATGCTACAGCCCATGAGTTAAAATAAATACAGAAACTCATAGCAAGACCAATAATTATTGGTTATTCATTGTTTGTGCTGTATAGAAGACAAGGGACAAGTTATTCAGTTTATCAATAATTACTTACAGGTTGACATAATCTGAAGTTGTGATTGTGGACAGAGAAAGCAACAAATGGATTATTCAATCAAATATAATGTAATTATGTATGACTCTGAAATCAGTAACATAACCCGTTTCAAATTGCAATGTAACAATTTTGTAACCACTTGTTTGAGCTAAAAATGAAAATGGTTTTTATTACTCAGAAACTTTTCTTATGAAAAATGTTCTCATGATGATACAAATAAATTTCTTTGTAATTTTATTTCGTTCGGGCTTAGTGAATCGTTTATTTGTAATTTCATTTCATTTATGCTAAGCGAATTATTTTCTCCTTGGATGACTTAATGAACAGTCGAAGTACTGAGAATACAATTATTTTATATGTATTTCCACATCTTATTTATGACCATCGACTTGGGCAACTATACATACTTTTTAACTTGAACTATCAAGAAAAACTGACTGTACGAGAATATGAATTTGGAAACATTTGTATTCCTCAGACAACTGAAGTTTTACACATCAATACCTTACTTTGCAAACAAAGGAATTCATAAATATTGCTGTGTCATTTTAATATTTCATTTTTTTTAAAAAACTCTTATTGATTACCTTCAAATAAATTTTGCATTTCTCCAGAAGAAACCTCCATTTCAACTGGGTTCTCTGATTCTCAGAATAACCAAGAAACTCTGCCACCTTCACAAATAAAAACAAAACGTTAACAAATTGTAATAATTCATAATCTTGAGAAAAGAAGATGAGCATCAATTTAATTCATTAATTGAGCTAAGACGCCTCTCATTCTAAAATCAATATGAATTAATTTGGCATTTTGCAAGTGAAATGGACCTATTAAGAATTAATTAGGACTAAAAATTAATTAAATTCCGAATAAGTAAAACGATTTGTGATATAGACATGAATTCATTACTCAGACAAATCTAAGAGACAAATTTACTACAACTGAAGTGTTGGCTGCTTACTTGAAAGCAATGGCATATGGAGGATTTATTTTTAAATATTTTATCACTTTCTACAGTTATCTGTACGAAATGTCAAAATTGAGCTGATAGCCTGTGGTGCAAAATATAAATTAATGAAGTTGTATAAGCAACCGATCCTCTTGAGACATTTCAACCAGCCAGTTTAATTAAAGTGAAACACAAACTGAATGTCACCAACCGGTGAAGTGTAGTGAAAATGAACCAAATCAAATGAAATTGATATGATTAAATTAAAATTAAAACACATTTCCAACATTGTAATGAAGCTGATTGGTGTTTATTACAAAATGCAAAGTGCATTTGTGATTTTATACAAACGAAATGATGTTTTCAAAAAATCTTGATACCTCAAACCACATGACCACAAAAACAAGTAGAAAAAACACATGTCATATGTACTTTTATTTGCTTATTTCATTTTTTTTAAATATGAAATAAGCAATTAATAAAATTGAATGAATTGAAACCTTTTTGTCAAGAATTTCATGTTAACATTGAAAGCTGGAGTACCCACTACGTGACTACATTCACGTTAAATTAATTATGTTTTTTAATTTCCCCATAAATGTTTATGCCTTCTTTTTAATGTATTCATGAAACTCATAGCTTGGAATATCATAAACAATTAAAATTTATCAACTAGGCATGAAGTAAAACTAATAGAACACAGCTACCAAAGAAAAATAACCTTTTTGAGAATTTTCTCAAAAAAGTTTGTCATCTCTTAATGTAATGATTTATTAATGCTTTTGCTGGCCAAAGTGATGATTCAATGATCTGAAGGCCTCCGGGGTTCGTTGGTAGACCACCTGCCCGGCAAGAAGGAGACCTGGATTCAAATCACAGTCAAGAATTCTGAATCTTTTCCATCTTTTTAGAATTCTTAGTATAACTTTACCAAACCTTAACAAGAACTACATACTGTGCATCCCATCATGGTGGAAGCGGCCTCCCCACACAGTAAACACCGGCTCATAGTTCCTGTACAGTCGGACAGACATAAGGACAGATTCCATTGTTCTATTGTTAACCCATCACTAGTGTCCGTAGGATCTGGGTAGGAAGCAGGGCAGTTGGTGTTACTGCAGACTCGAGTTTTCCTGTCAACACGCTGTTTACATTTTGCACTGGAATAATATAATGTTAATGAAGTTTTTAGTCATTCATCATTATTAAAATGTTGGTGTTACTTGCAGACTCTATAGTTTACCTTTCAACACGCTGTTTACATTTTGCACTAGAATAATATCATGTAAATGATCAATCAAATTTAATTATGAAATTCTAAAGTATAAGACACAAATACAGTCAAATTTCACTGATTTGTTATTGAAAAACTTTGTTGATTTGACTTTAATAGCATGTGTGTCCATAATGAAATTGCTGACTAAAAGTGTCGTAGCTACTACATGCAAAAGAACTCTGTAATTTACCATTTAACTGAATATAAGGACTCCTCATCCCCATCAATATTCATGTGTGTTATGAAGGCAAACACAATACAACTGTAACTATCATTCTCCTTCCTGGTTTGACATTCACGTTTTACTCCCTCTATTGTTGAAACCTCTGTGATGGAATCCACTGGAAAAATATAAGAATCCCAAAATAAATAACATCAAAATCAAAAAAAATCCCAAGAAAACACTTTCATTTGTTTGTGCAGGTAAAACTATTTTCAAATATTAAATTGACAAAAATATATGAACATTCATCATTGGGTTAAATGGCAAAAATGAAGAAAAAAAGAAATGATATTTTTTTAAATTGTTAGGTTAAGAAAAACTCTTTGATTTATTAAAATTTGCTGCAAACAAGACTGATTCCTGGAAAAATAAGTGTAAAATAAACGAACAACATATGGTTCTGGGATGTGTTTTGAAAAGTTTATGAACAAAGTGCTTTACAAATAGGCAAAGTTACCATTGAACAGAGAGAACAATCAGGCATAGTGCATTGTAACTATGGGATATTAATTGTTATCATATTGCAACAAAATAGAATCAATGAAAATTGATTTGTCATGTCAATTAATATCAATGAGGTCAAACTAATGTTTGCATTCATTTGCTTCATCAAACAAGGTTGAGTGGTGGAATATAAAATAAATTAAATGAAAGAGTGGAACAAAAAATCGACAAGACAACAACACAAATTTATTTGAAATTCTAAGGGTGGTGGCTATGAAGATGATACTGCAAATTTGCCAACAACCATGTATTTTCACATAAACGATGGTGAATTGAATTGATACGCGACTTATTTTAAAATACGGTAAAAGCTCGCCATTTTGGTCCACCCATAAATTAATTCCAGGGCCAAAAGTGAATCCTTGGACCAATTTCGCAGGGCGTGATTTTTCGGGTGGACCAATTTTGAGGATGTCCAAAAATGACTCGATTTGTGACTCCAACGTGAAAACAAGAATGAAAAGTTTTTAAGAAACACTGAAAAATGTCAGTGGACCATTAATTCGCGGAAGCCCAAAAATTTAAATTTCCGCCTAGGACCAATTTCGAGGAGGAAATAATTTAACGTTTTGGGAAAAATAATTTGTGGACCAAAATGGCGGACTGGACCAAAATGGCGAGCTTTTACCGTTATCAATATTTCTAGAACAGAGCTTAGATTCAAGTTTTCCAACTTTATCATCTTGACAGAGTTTTACTTTGGGCCATTTTCTCATCTCATTTTCTAAAAAAAACTACACAACTTTTTGAAATTATTTTTGGATGCAACCAAAGTTCAAGTTTTGTCGCATCAAAGCGGGCATGAAGATTTTCAAATGCCAAGACAGTAACTTACAAAGAAATAAAATTGAATTTTTGAAGGTTTTTATCAACCAAATTGAGAACTGATCATCGAACTTACAATCTACAGTGGCCCTGTTGTCTTCATTGGAGAAATCATCAAAATCTACTGACTGTGCATAACGATATAAGGAGTGTGCTTCTCGCGTATCTGAAATCAAGTAAAACATGATTTCAATGTGACAGTGCTAAAAACAGCTGGGAACAAAAATAACATTTCTTCATAAAAAAACATTGAATTGTTCAATAAAATATTATTCATTATACAACCTATGTTGAAATAACTCGATCACTCATACAATACATGTCTGAATACGTGCACGAGATCATCAAATACATATCACGTGATACATGATGACGTAAATGCATTGTTTCTTCATGTTATTTTTTAAAAAGTTTGTCACAAAACAGAAAAAGGCAACTTATTTGGTGAATAGTTTGTATAAATGCGTTATTTGGCAGTTTTTGAATATGAGGTGAGGTTATTCGATCTCAATCTGAATTGGATGAAGTATTTTAACTCGGCTTACGCCTCGTTAAAATACTTCATCTGATTCAGATTCCAGTCGAATAAACTCACCTCATATTCAAACCCACGCCAAAATGTATTAACAGGGGAATCACACCAACTGCTCCATCCACTATATGGCAAACAATGAACATTTTAAAAATCCATTATAAGTAAAAGTCATAATTGCGCTGTAAAACACTTCTTAAGCCAATACCTCCCAACAAAGTACAAAGTGACTATAAATTTCATAGAGCTTCAATGTATCCGTTTGTGTAAATTGTCAAATAAGTAGCCGTACATTGATAATAAATTTTTCATCACCTTGAATCATCACAAAATTGTAAACAACTTTGTGATAAAAATTGTTTTTCTGTAATTGATGTTGCAGACAATGATTACTTTTTAAAATTAAAGGAATGAATGCACATAAATTGGCAAATTAGCCCGATCTCAACTCTCAAATTAAGCATAATTAAAAAAAATGCTTTATCACTATATGTTTGATTGTATTGTATTGCATGAGTAATACTCTAGTGGTAAAATTTCACTCTAAAATCCAATGAGTTTGTTCACTCATCTAGAATAAGTGAGCCAGTTAGGAGTATTCACACAAAGCCCGTGTGACATGTTTGTGACCAGGTAATAACCCTAGTCCCCCCAGGGCCATCACTGTGTAAACAGTCTTTGTGATTGCATTAGTAACAATGACCCGTAGCCCAGGTCTTGGGCTACGGGGAATTTTTACCTGGGGCTAAGCTCTAATGACTTGCTGACTTATTATCCCAGTGTTTAATTTTGGTACTACTGACGATTTACGTCATTGTCTCAGTGTGAATAGAATTATTGCACCAAAATTTCACTGTTGCAGTGAAAGGAACCTTGAAGTTCAAAAACATGTATGCTTTTAATTCAAAATCAGTCATTGTTTTTATTTTATACATTAATAATGCCGAGAATTGACTGACTCAAGGGTTGAATGTTATATTTTATTCTTAGCGTAGTACAGCATGGAAAACAAACATTTGTTAATCACTTAAACTAACCAGGATTTAGAGTAAATACTGTTTTACAATCAGCAGTTGCAGTCATTGACTTGCGAAAATCGTCATAGGCTACTCTGACATCCGCAGCAAATACAACTAAAAGGCAAATACAGGAAATTAATACAAAACAGGATCGTCATCTGAAAATCAGAAAATATGTATTTGTACATGAATCGGCCTTTTTCAGGCATTGCAATCATAAATATCGCTCTGTTTGCCCAACTGATAACGAAATTATTACAAATGGAGCAGTTTCTGAATGATCAAATTGATCGATTTTAGCAGTCTACGCGTCTTTAATGCGCCTTGTTTTGCTATTTTAAAAATAAAGTGATAAACTTTAACAACCTAGAATTTCTGCTTAAAAGCAAGTGAGCATCGATCGGTATACCTGTAAAAACTGTAATTTTTCATGACATTTTAAGACAAAATTAAAAACCAATAATTCTTGGATTGTGAGTACAAACTTGCACATTCAACCAATATATCTTCTATTCCTGTGCTCCATGATTCAATATTTACATTGCATAATGGAATATGTCAGATTAGTTTGAATAACAGTTCAATTTGTGATCACCCAGCTCAAGTTAGGGTAAGTATGTCATGAGCATGTGTCAATATATTTACATTACATAATGGTATTTACATGATGTATGTATTACTTAGAGGGGTCAGGGGCAGTTAATCGTCGACTGGGAACACTTTGGGACATACGTATATCACTTTTTTTAATTCCGTCTATGATCAGAGGTCAAATAATTGCATAAAATTGTGGAATTTATTCCGTTAATATGCATGTCATTTTTTATCCCACCATACCTCAGGTTAATAAAATTTTACAACAATACATTTTTTTACATAGTTTAATACCTGTTTAAGTTTTTTTTTAAATAAAAGGGAATAATAATAGCCATATGAAAAATATCCACAAATGAATGTCTTTATTTTAATTCTTTAATTTGAAAAAACAATTTGTGGAAATTATTCTTTGCTCAAACAATACTTGAGTCACATGGTCTTATTGAAAAATAAAACAATAAAACAGAATATTCACTGAAAGTTAAATTTAACACGACAAGTTTTGTTAACTAAAAAAATTGTACAATTTACCACAATCTCTTGGTGTCCATGTTTGCACTTGCTCTATTTGTTCACGATCCCATCTGAAAATAAAGTCAATGCAATTGAGCCAAAAAGACTGAGCCATGATATTATGATATACAGGGTGTCCCATAAGTAATCACCCCCAACTTTGTAACAATATTATTTTCAAATAAATGCTTATAAAAGTTACTCAAAATGAATATCCAAGCTTTCGTATGTCATTATTTAAGATATTTTTTTTTTTTTTCAGATTCCAAATTTATCTATATAGTTAATTGTGGTCACAGCAGTGATCTCTTTAATTATATCCACTTTTCATTTAAAATTTGCTAGTCGAAAACTGTTTTGACCTCTTTGAAATACATGTAAACGCTGAAAAGTTTGATTTTCATTTTTCCAAACTTAAATTGTTCATTTATCATAAATGTATTGGCGAAAAACTCTCTAACACAGGTTTATTTAACCATTCACGCCGAGTAGGCTACTTCCTTAAAAATATAGAATGATTTTCTTGAAAACTGTATTTCTAAAGATCTATGTTTTTAGATAAACATGCATAACTTATGCAGTCCACAGCTAAAATACATGCAAATAATTGTTCTTAAACTATTCAATATCAAATGTTACCGTATAACCCCGCAATTGAGCGCATGTGCCTTCTTGCGAAATAATTGCTCTCAAAATTTGTAAATTCAAACTCGCACAAAATAGGCGCATGGGCCTAAAGGTTCCGCGATTAGGCCCATGTTAACCGGGCGCTCTGGATATAGGCGCACTTTTGACATGCTAATTTAACACTCGTTTTAATCAAATTTCTCGGAAAATAGGCGCATGGGCCTATAGGTTCCGCGTATAGGCGCGTATTCACGTATAGGCGCATGCGCTCATTTGCGGGGTTATAGTCCGTACAACTGGCCGTCGATTGCAATGATGCTTATCGAACATTAGGAATAAATTGAAGCTAAAAATATAAATTTTATTCATTTTTTAGAAACAACATGTTGAGTCGATATTGAAAATGCAACTTTTGGCCGTTTCGACATCAGTATTAAAAAAAAAATTACTTGTAGTTTTTGATTCACTAAAATCGGTTCACGTAAACCAGAGATTGCCGAAATTGTTTTCCAAGTCAAACCTCTGGCATACATTCCAATGTGGGAGTCACCATTGTATTCGGGGGTACTCACAATCATTATTTAAAGATGCATATGGTGAGCAAAAAAGTCATAAAAATAATTTGCAGTGAAACTTGCATTACTAGAACCGCAGGCACCATTACTTAGAATTTAATCCCGCAATTTCTGGCTCCACAAATTAATTTCTATTAATAAAAAAGATATAATTTACATTAACTCACAGAATGAGTGGAAATGAATTGCACGTTTCATCAAACAACTTCAGTTCACATCTTTGTGTGTGTTTACCAGTTTTTGTAACAATATCTCTGGTTTTTCCAATCTGAAAGGAAAAGATGCTGGCTCTGGAGATACTTCGTTTAAATCCAGACCAATTTACAAATTTTTTAAGATACATAGTAAATTACTTTTTTAGACATAAGTTAAAACTTGTTAAATTTAACTTATTGGATATCATTATTAAACAATCAAATGCTCCAAAATAATCATTTTTTTAAAAAAAGAATTAGAATAGTGATTGTGTTTACGTATCTTTTTTGCACAATAAATCTTGTAATTTTGACATGATACTTAATATATTTTGCATATCACATTAATAAACATTGCAAGTGATATGACATTGTTTCTATTGGTGATTACGTACGTAATCTGTGATTATAATTAGTTAAAATCACAATGCTACATAAAAAAAAAAGAAAATCAATTGCAAGAAAAAAAAGTAACGTACATGCTTGACAGAAACCAGGAGACTAATGTGTTCTTTATCAAGATTCTGTCCATTAGAAATGACATCTTCCAGAATATAGAAGTCATAGCTGGCTTTGACCGGTATGTGCTTTAATTTGTCATAAACTTCAATATTCCATCCTCCATACAGTTTCACTGTGGAGTGATTCTCACTGATGTTCATTTGGAATGGGCTAAGATGAAGAACAAAAAATGCCATTTTTGGAATCGATCTGGATTTTTTTTCCCGAAGATCCAGAGAATTAAACAAGGTAAAATTCAAGTGGAACAGAATTATAATCATTTAAATATCATACTTCCTGGATGGATGAAGAACTGCATTTTATTATTAGATTTGTTATTAAAAAAAAATGCCAATGACAGATAATGCTGTGACGGTAATATTATTATAAAAAAAATTATGTACCATAAATTAAAATGTGAAAAGTTAATAAACACAAACATCCGACCTTGATGTCCAGGGCCTAAATCGTTCATCCGTCCCATCTTGAGGTTTTGATTGTATTTGTGGGTGATTAACCTCAATCACATCTCCAATGTGAAATGATGATGATAACTCTTCTATATAATCCTTACTCCCCCAGCACGTTCCATTAATAAAGTCTGTGGCCGTATCACGAACCAAGAAACTCAACAGGTGTCGCTGTGTTCCAGGATCTAGAGAAGATCGAGTGTATCACATAAAATTGATTTTTGTAACTTATCTTTTGGACAAAAGCATAAACAATAAATGTGTTTAAATATTCAGTTATTTTGAATAGACTACACAGTATCAGAAAACCAAGAAGAAAAAGTCTAGAACTTGCTCAAAGCGTATTGCTTGTGACTGACAAAAGTTACCAAATAAATGATATTTTCATGGGTTGAAAGTTTTATAGTTATAAGAAAGTCGCCCACATCATGATGTCATTGAGTTACTTACTTTTCTTGCTATTTATAGCCTTTGAACCCTCTTTAGCGATAACCACACCAACAATAGTCTAAAGTTTGAGAATAGAAATATTGTTAAATTTCCAAGAGCTTATAATTAAATGTGTAAAAGTAACTATTAACTACATGTACCCAAAATTATGACCTTTTGCCAGACACCATATGACCAGGTTGAATCGAAAACAATTAGCAAACAAAGGTGAAACATTACTTTTGGAAGTTATGAAAATTGAACTTTGATGCTTCTTAACAAGATACTTACTATGTTATTTACTCCTAAAACTAAATCACGAATTGCAGTCACACCAGTCTTGAACTGTTGGTTATTATTGCTTGAATAGTTATGACTTTGCACCCATTTTCCTTGTGTTCTCTTGCTTTGTGGAGCCAAAGTTGGTGGAGCATAGGAAGAAAAATCTTCAAAATCACCTGACCAAGCCATCCCTCTAACTAAAACAACAGTTTTCAAACCAAACTAATGACAACAATGTTTCATCAAGACCTGGCTAACATGAGTTCTTTTCCATAAAACAATAAGTGGGGACTAGACCTTGTAACTGCGCCACAGGATAAATTACAACCAGCAGGACAGTTGAGCGCCTCAACTACCTGCTATAGAATTGACTCTGAATTAGTGAAAATAAAATTATCATTTGATTTTACAAAGCTGGGCACCATTATCAATTTCGCCTGTTTGGTGATTTTTCAGAAGGACAGAGGTAAAGCAGCCAGACACTACCATTGTATTTCAATTTCTAAAGCGCGGTCAACTTCAGTCGTCTTTTAATGACTTTTATTGACCCTAAATTACTACAGATTACTGAACGCCGATAATTGGA
>JAOXYC010240236.1:0-10392 GCA_028565715.1 Phoronis pallida
CAGTTTGATCATTTTTCGTTGCCAATATGTGTTACTACCTTCATTCTTTATAATCGATAACACAAAGCTCATACGTTGTACAGTTGATCTCCGTTATCTAGTCTCCCTCCACGATATTTCATCAAGTCGCATAGGCCGCCTAATATAGAGATTTCCGGAAAAAGCAAAGCTAGTTATTCATTCAGGTGAATGTTAGGATGCAATGTCATCTCTGCAATGTGTCGCAAAAATTCCAATGTAATTGACCTCATTCAATAGTTGATAATTTCACATAATTTGCAAGTAGCGATGTAGGCCTAAACCTTTAATGTCATGTGACAACAGACTCGCAATGCATGATTTGAACCAAAGTCTTCAACAAATGTTAACAAGAAATTTAATGTTAATTTTTGCCATTAACAAAATAAGTTTAAGGTTTTTGGTTAATTTGCTTGTTAGCATAATGTGAGATAATGGTTCCCAATCTTAGCCAGATGTCATCATGAATTTTCTCATTGATACTCGGTCAGTAATCTAATCTTTACATCGGCAAATATTATATTACCAACCCATATTCAGCCTAGGAACCAGTAATTGGATTAAGCATTTGAAAAAGCCGTAGCCTTTGGTGAGTTCTATGAGTTCTTAAATCTTGGACAATAAAAGGTTGTACTACTTCCCATGAGCTGAGAATCATTTTATCACATAACATTATTAATTAAGACTGAAAGAACAAAAGGTTCTGTGGAAATTAATCCCGGTGTTAATGTTATGATTGACGTAGGATGTATTGTAAACTACGTAGGATATAATATAAATGATGTGAGGTACTTTTATCTAGTTCATATTTATCTCAGAGGTAGTTATGAGATAAAAAGATTTCTGGAAGATGCGAAGATATCCAGTTTTCTTTTTTTATTCAGATAATAATTTGTATATGGGCAGCAAGCCTTCCTTATGCAAGTTTTGTTGAACACGCTAGATTGATCACAGTTTGCTAATTTTGGAGATTCTTCTCATAGCTGCGAAATGTGTAGGCAGTGCATATAATAGTTCTCCGATGGTTGCCATCCATAGAAATAAAAACAAAACATTATAAATTTCATCAAGTGTGTATTCTGTACTCGGTCTATCCCCGACCATTGAAGAATGAACTCAAATATAACAGTAAAAATATAAAAGGCGCAAAATGCTAGGTAGTGCGCTTGTCGAATTGGTACAATTATATTAGCAAGAAAAAACCCCACAACATATAACAACACTAGAGACGTCAAGCGGGTAACCTGAACAACACATATGCGTAGTGTTGAATATAGGCATATCATCAATATTTAAGTATAATATTTTTAGCGTACGTCGTAAACCCATTTCTCGTAAATTAATACGGACTTTCAAACTTTATTACAAGACTTTTCTAATATTGTAAGTCTATTTGTATCTCACTCAATGAATCTAATAATTATTAATGCATTTGTTGCAATTGATGTCATTCAGTAGTTGATAATTTCACTAAAGAGTATTACTTTAGGAATGGCCTTTTATTTGCAAGGTTCCATTAGCCTACATTTGGTATGACTGATGGCTCCAGATGCACAGTGATTGCCTATACTCATTCAGGGTAGCCCATAGTCCCAATTACAAGAATAGATTGTTTGTTATCTCTCAATACATATGTTCCCTGTGAACCTTGGTGATCAATATTTAACAGAATAACCAGTTGTATGCCCACTATGTAAGTCTATTTATAAATACACATCAACAGTATAACGTTTCAAATGGGAAAACACATGGCAAATCATGCTTCTTCCCTGCAGATTTGTTCCAAAGGTACATTAAGCTGCACTATGTAAATTACTAGCCCAAACATCATTTTTTATGATGTATACCATTTGGGTAAATATTCCATATTCCCAGACAACTTTACATTCACTCAAAATGGAACATCTTTCACTTAGTTTTCTCTCCTATGGTGCAAGATAAATAATCCATGTACCATGTACTGTTAAATGAATGATAGTTTCTTAGTAAGTGTATTTTGTATACACTTTAAAAGAGTTTTTTGCATGTAGACCTAAAACATGCATTCATACATCATTTTAATCTAACTTTCAAATCAGTCCACTGGACATTGCTTGAAATACTCAGGTATATTATCTGCAGACCAGATAAGGATTTTAGTACTCAGAATGTTTGATTACGCAGGCAAGGCGTCATTATTTATTAACAAGAAATTAAAGGTTACTGCAAATAAGTGCCCTACTTTTGGAACTTGGGCATTTTTTTAAAGTATGCTAGATATAGGATACATGCATTTACCGTACTTCTATTTCTATTTCTACTCATAATAAGTACGGATAATAATGGAGTCTTGGACAAACAAGTCACATTTTATATAATAGATACTATAGCCAAATTCTACTCTCTATCAGGTCTACCGTTGACTTTACTCAGACCAGAGTTGAGAGCAAGATGGGCTGGTGGTTACATTGTAACCACACTACCAAAAAAACTAAAGCGACAACTTGGTGCCATCTGACTCTCAACCCTGATCTCGGTAAAGCCAACAACTGTCCATTATGCATGACACTCAAAGTTCACACATGAAGTTTATGGTGTCATTGTGTGTAATTTCTTCAGCAAACTGACATTTCGCTATTTTGCAGTTGTGATAGGTGTCCACTACTTTGGTAATCTTAGAACATGGGACATAGTCCAATGTCTTTGTCAGTGTAAGTGACTTGTATGGGCCTTTCAACACTTCATCCATTTTCATAAATTGCACCCATTTGGTTGAACGATGGCTTTTCTCTGTAATAGCTATGCCATGTTGGAAGTTGCCAATCTGTTTCTGAAAAAAGTCAATGTATGTGAGAATTTGATATGAGTGAATACTTTCAAAGCTTTATAAACTATGTACACTAACCAAAAAAGTATGGAATATTATGTTCACCAGTGTCGTATCACACTTCGTCCTTGGGTGATATGATATTTCTTTCTAAAAACCACTTTGGTGCTCATAATATGTTCAATAACCCAAGAATCATTGCATTAATATGAACAAATGAAGGCAATTTAGTAATTTTTTGAAAAGAAATCTGGAAACTTATGACATTTCAAAGATAAGAGGTGAAGAACAATGACATTTGAGTTGTTCCAGGATAGAATATGGCATATTTGACTTTCTCCCATGAAATGTATTGTTTTACGTAGCTACTGTAGACAGTGGTTATGACTCATCATGTAAATTCTGCGTGTAATATCTCTCATAAATCCCCTGTATATATTTTCATCTTTGTATGAAAAGTGCAAATTACTTCGAACTTTTTTATCTTTTAAATGAAGGTATTTTGATGAAATTTTAATGAACATTATAATTTGAGTTTCGATATTTTTATACCTACATACGTTATAGATTTTATACCACATACGTAAGCCTAATTCCAGACATAATACAACCTATGTTGAAATAACTCGAGCAATAACGTCATACAATGCATGTCTGAATACGCGCACGAGATCATCAAATGCATTGTTTCATTCATGTTATTTTTTAAAAAGTTTGTCGCAAATCAGAAAAAGGCAACTTATTTGATGCATAGTTTGTATAAACGTTATTTGGCAGTCAGTTTGAATATGAGCTGAGGTTATTCAATCTCAATCTGAATCTGATGAAGTATTTTAACTCGGCTTCATTAAAATACTTCATCCGGTTCAGATTTCAATCGAATAACCTCACCTCATATTTAAACCCACGCCAAATAACGTATCAATAATAGACTTTGTTGACACACAATATTATCCGTATTGATAGCCGTATTGTAGATCGACTTTAGCCAATCATCACTCAGTATGGCGAGGTCATTCTGCAACGCAGGGACTACTTTTCATTTGACCTTTAAAAAGGGGATACCCCGCGGGATTCCCCCACAAGCTGTAGCCAATCAACGTTCAGTATTCATAAATTTCTAGGTCACAAAGTTATATGACTTTGGGAGAAGTGATAATCTGATCAGACATTTTTGACGTTTTTTTCCCAATATTTCAGTTAAATTTCATTAAATTCAAATTAATTTGATTAAAAATATGTTCCTTTTCATCTTAAATAACAATGTTTAATGAAGATTATGTTGTTGTTAAAGTTTCAAGTAATAAATTTATTCAAATTTGACGCAAACGCTGTTGCATATATTCCCACACAGACACATTACGACCGACTGTGTGACATCATTTACGGCAATAGTTCTTTACTTTTCGCAATCGTTGTGGTATAAAAACCTTATTTCATGTATTATGCCGATATTCTGTGGGTTATTTGAGTCTCGACGGCCTCGAAAAATATTCCCGGCTGGAGTCTATGTCGACTCAAATAACCCACAGAATATCGGCATACAAATGAAATAAGGTATCTGTATTTTAAGTGTAAGCTACCTGTCCAGCACTGTTTTCATATACAAAGCAATCTCCTGGTTTTGCTGTCCTCTTTCTAACAGTCAGTGCTTTAAATTTCGTCACGTGATGAACATCTGGACATGAAGGATATATTGGCCGCTAGAATAGTGAATAGTGAAATAATTATAAACTGTAATTAATTATAAACTGGATACAGATTATAAGAACTTCATCTTTGACGATCCATGATTTAGAGAATCAATAACCAATAACTTGAAATAATTTCAGCTGGTCACAAATACCACAGAAATGGGCACACAGGTCTCAAATGGGGCTTAGTCTGAGGCCTGTGTGGCTTGCTTGTTTTTACCAATGCCTGATTGTGAATCTAGGACATCTAGAATTCTTCACTACAAGGGCATATTCAATTGTATTGAAGTGAAATCAGATATGTTTTATATTCTAGAATGTGGAAACTAGCTTCAAAAATGTAAGTGAGGCAAGATATTGAATTTACACACCACTTTGTAGTTGATGAACGCCTGTAGCAAATTGCCTTTCTCTGCCTCTTCAAGGGCAGATTGAGACTGCTCGGTCTTCAACCCATCCTTAATGTCATCTTGCCTTTGAAGAACAAACTTTCCCACTTCTTTTTTGTGTGCAAATGAAGTTACTGCACTGCCTGCTTGTACCCTGAAAAATATGACTGATAGTTGAACCTCCTGCATACAATCAGGAGAAAAACAGAAAACGTTTAGCTGCGAATATATGCAAAATGACTTGTGCCAATTTGATGACCAAGATAAAAAGTCCACTTTTGCAATGAAAAAACAAAAACTTTAAAAAATTCATTGCTCCCCGTCCATAATCATGGGAGTTAACATTAACATTGCGGTGTGTGATAATTTCTAAGGGCATAGCTATTGTCAGAAATTGAAAGGGTACAATTTGATGTTTTCTTTAGAAACGTACCATCTCTTCCCATGCTCAAAGAATCCACCATCGATAATGTGGGCGAATATCTTTGCCTTAACAAATGTGTAGGCAACGTCCCGCGATCTTCTCTGTTGGTTGGTTCGGAATAGCTTATTTCGGATGTCTGCGTGATTTCCCTCAAACGCGTCTTCCATGTAACCACACATTGGTCCATTTTCTCTGATGTCCTGAACCTGAGTAAAGATTAGAATAATTAATTTGTTTTTGCAACTTATGAACATAAATAGGCAATGAGAAAGTTTCTTGCAAAAAGATAGTCAATTATTTTGTTAAATTCATTCATGAGCTTTTCATTGATGATGATACTTTGAAACTTCATTTTACAAGCCTTTGGAAATATCAACCATTTTTCAGAGTCAAATTCTTGTAATTCAACTATAGTCCCCATAAATCGGAAAACTATTTTATCACACTACACATTCAGTCATTCTGAGGAATTCCTCTGGCTTACACTAACTGAAAACAAGGACCATAGATTTGACTTACTACATGCAGTGATGAATGAGTTTTAAGCTTTTTCTTTAGCTTAGGCAGCACTTCTTTCACTGACTGGAGGTGTGTGTGGATTGCCCCACTCAACTTGGCCTGGTGTACACTGTCTGTTTCAGGCATTTCAATGAGCTGCTGAATCTGTTGGTAAAATTAAGTGTATTAAGTAAAATTAAAAGTACACAGACTCAGAAGTCTTCACTGACTCTGCCTTTGTCCACACTTTGCGAATTCAATAAAGTTTAAGATGATTTTTTATTCTAGAACTAGTTAATCATGTGATTTGTCCTGCATTGTTGCAGTCACTATAACATCACTGATCATGCTCACCTTTAAACGCGAAAAATGTTTGTACTTTCCTGCTATTTCTTGGTCAAGTGGATAAGGGTGCTGCACTCAAACTCTTAAAAAAATTACAAGGTCGGTGGATTGATTCCCACCAATCTCAAAATGCATACAAGTTCACATTAATCTTGAGCTGTGTACTTACGGTAAGTAGGTTGAATGCAACAGACACCAGTTCTCCTTCAGCTTCTATGACGAGCAGGTGGAAAGGAAATACATGTAACTGAAATGCACAATTAAAGTTTTTATTTAGTTTCCATTAAGTATTGAACTGTTATCTATAGAAAATATTTAAGTTTTACAATGTTCAATGTTTCACATTCCTTTTTTGGAGCAATTGAGAAAAATGTTTCTTTCGTGAAATGAATTTATTCAACATTTGAATGATTTAGTTAAAAACAACTCACATATCGCTTCACATCGTTCCCCTGTCTCGATTTTGTTTTTGTAACTACGTCTCCATTGACCTGGTGGCTTGGTGGTAGGTCATTCGCAAGGTAGGTGAGTGCTTGGAGCTCCCTATCTCCCAGCTTGTCTAAAATCGCTCTCAAGCCTTGCTTTCCGATCCCCAAATAAAACCAATGCAGTTTGCAGATTGGAATGTGCCTACAAGTCAACATTTTTTATTTGAATACTCTGAGGAAATCTATGGCTAAAGTTAGCTGGTGTAACCCATGCTTCACTGCAGGGTGTGCCGTTACCTTGACGAACCTTTCCTGCGCTGAGCTGTAACTAGACATGTTGTGTATGAATCCTTTTTGACCACACTTAGTATCTGAGTAAATTATAAAATTTAAAACTTTTAAACTAATCTGCAAATGGTTGGGGTGATTTGTGTGCCTTTGTGTCTGATTCTTACCTAAAATTAGGTTTGACTTCTTTTGAGTTTTTTATGCCTTAGAGACCAATAAGGAAATTAGTTTGAAGCAGTATGAACACCAGGTTAAAAGTAGGATGCTGCTTATGAATTGATTTTTTGAGTTATTGTTCACGTACTTGTAGAGGTTGCATGTCCAGACACTCTTAAAGTAGTTGCTTCTTTCCAGACTTCCTTCTTTTTTGAGTACTTTTTCTGTTTTTGCCGTGGCTAGTGCAAATGAACTTTGGGTCCTTTTTAGTTTCTCAAATGTTCTTGGCAGTCCTGTCAGCAACATGTTTTTCTTTTTTATCTGTAACCAATAGAACATGTAACACATGTACTTTTGAATTGATCATTGTTCTATGAGAAATATTAGTTGTTTAACGGTATATATTTCCAACATCACACCTGACTTCATTCGTAGATAAATACTGGAGAACATCCTCAACTTTTATGCCTGGTGTAGTGGTTAATCAGTTATTAATTTCAATGCCTCAGTTCAATACTATTGCTGTTAAAGAATTGTGTGTCATTGTCTGACCTGTCATGGCACTTCCATAAATTTTCTTAGAACCAGAAGTTAAGTTACCTCGCATTTTGCACATGGATAGCTTGCATTGGCCCCCATATGGCAGCAGATTTCGCTGGTCATTGCGGCATCGGAAACAATGATCCCTATAGAGGACTTTACCTTGACTACTTGCTGTTGAGTTGTGTCGTATAATAGGACACCCTTCCTGGAAAAAATTAGAATCACATTTTGCAACAACAGCTAATAGTTTGGTGAAACAAGAAACAAATAATGTGAAATCTTCCATTGTTGTTGGTTTTCTCGAATAAACAGCTTGATGATTTTTTTTAACGATGTTGCAATATTTATAGATTCATCAAAAAAGTAAGGCAAATTAAAATGTTTAATGCGTGTCAACTTGCGATATAAGATTTCTTCTTACTCATTTATGTTGTTGATGTCTTTGATGGTTGCTGCCAGCAGAGCCATTGCCTCGACCTTCTCACTCACGCACAGCACATTCAGGTTTTGTTTTCGAGACTTAAGTGCGTTAGGCACTGCACTGCATGTCGCCTGAACTACATGCAGTGCCTTCCACCGTTTGGATTTGTGGGCCGCAGTGTCATCAACAAATACATTAATTGGCAAGTGCACCACTGGATATGTAGTGTCTATGTCCTGTAAAGATACAACACAGATGGATGAAACATCATGTATCTCTACTAAAGAGGTTCTGCTGACTGGCAGGTAACATTAAAGGATGTTATAGTATCACAGTCAGAAATAAAATACCTTAGACAGTTTCGACAGATATACGGTATGTTAGGGTGAATATAATGCAGCATGATAGTCAAAAAGACATCATCCATGATGTTTCGTACTTCTTACTAATTGTCTTACTGAAATTCTTCTGAAATGAATATGTTATAGATCTTAGGATTTAATTAATAAAAACTGCCATGAACTATTTGGTATCTGAAATCCATTTTAAAAAATCCCTAAGCTTTAAAAAGCTTAGGGATTATTTGTGATTAGCTCACATGGTATGCTGTTTCAGCTTCAAACACTTGGTTAAAAATACTGTCTTCATTGGTCATGATCTGCCAAAAAAAGATGATTGTAACAATAATTAGCCAGGGCCTTCTTGATTTGAAGTTCAAGTTGAACCAGCAAAACCTATTCAGTAAATTGTTAATGACTTGTTCATTGCAAAACATGTTTTCGGCTGTAATACCTCGAGTCTAGCTTGTTCTTTTCTCCCTCCTCTCATCTCCATTATCCTTATACTGTCACCTACGTCTGCCCTACACAAGTCCTCCACCAGCAGTGAAGTCATTCTTTCAGATCTGATAAGCTCACTGAAATTTATTTATTACTAGATATATGTGACTCGCTGCAGTTTGTGTACACATGCACACATTTTCATTATATATTAGAACGATAACTAACAGATGTTAGGATATTCTTATTTTGCTGAATATTTCGTCAATATTTTTAGGAAAATTTGCTCGTAAGTGGTGTTTTTTGGTACCCGAAACTGCATCAGATTTAAAGAATTTAACTCTAGCCTTTCTAAGCCAATTTAAATTACATCCGCAAAATAAGTAGAACTTTATAAGATCTTTGAATGCTTTCATTTTGACAGTTTTCTCTTAATTTTGAAGTATTTAGATTTTAAATTTAACACTATAAATAACACTCACTCTGGTAGGCCACTGACATTTTCAAGAGGGTGAACAGTTGCCATTAGCTTCTTATTTTCATTGTCAATCTGCAATAATAAGGTAGAAAAATCCACAGCTAAAACTGAGCCAATGCTTGCTGTACAGCAACCTTGTTTCTTTCAAAGCATGGTCTGACTTCTTGCGCACTTAAATTGAACAAAATCTTTCAAACCACTGTTTTTTGGGATGGCCTTTGCCACTGATGTGTGTGAATGGCAGTTACAATGTTAAAATTATGTTAAACTGACTTTTTCAAAATATTATTTGAAAAAGATGTTGTGGTAAAACATGTGATGATGTAACAGTAAAAATCGTGAAGTGTCATCAGGTGTCACTATCCAGTTAGGCCTTGATGGTTCTAAAGCCAGCAGTCTTATGTCATTTGTCTAACTTGAACTGACCTTTTCAAAAAATCCATGGATTTGATAAAGTTCTTCATTCTTTTTAACAATTTCATTTCTGAAAAACCCTTCTCCCCACTCGCATTGATGGCTTCTACAGTCTTGGATTTCTGTTTTTTTATTTGACTCTCTTGGATATCTGTGTGAAAAATTAAATTCTAATCATTAATTTTCATTGATAAATCATTTTTAAGAGCATCATAGGATTTATTGTTAATTTCTGTTCTAATGCTTAAAACAAGTGGTCATGGGAGTAGAACTCTCAGAAAACTAAGTGCTTAAATATATTTTACTCAAAAAGTTTATTTAAAACTGTTCTTTCTAAAACATCTCTTCATAAGTCAAAACTTCTTACCACTGTCATTAAAATATTGTTGACAATGAGGATCACTTTGTTTTTTCTCTCAACCATCTCCATCAATTTAAAGATACGGTCTCCTTGTTGGTGAGGATCTGGGGTCAAAATTCAATTCAACTAGAAATTTTGTGTACGAGTCCTTTGAGGAACATAATTAACTTAGTCAAAAAATTCAAAAAAATTGGGAAAAGGGTAAATTTGAGATCTTTGTTTCCAATAAAAACCCTGTCTCGAGACAAGGTTTCCAAAATGCACCTTTTTAGAGAAGAAAAGGTCAAATTTACCCCTTTACCGATTTTTTAAGAATTTTTTGACTATGATGCAGGTTAATTATATTCATC
>JAOXYC010240347.1:0-10389 GCA_028565715.1 Phoronis pallida
CAATCAAGAAAATTGCCAAATATGTTTAATGTAAGAATCCTAGCTATGGATATATTTGGCCATTTTCTTGTTTGGAATTGAAATCTTGAAGTTATTTGAGAAAAACGTATTTTTCCAATGTGTTTAGGGCAAATCTTTCCAATTATGAGATCACAGATTTGATCAAAATATCAAAAATAAATTTTTTCAAAAATTTTTTTTTTTCACAAAAATCGATTTTTCTAGCATAATGATAGCACTGCCAACCATCCTAGACAAACATACAAAAATGGTTGTCCTGTCCTTTAAGCGAGAATTGGCAAATAACAGACGTACGTACAGTCCTAGGTAAACACGAGTATGGACTTAACTGTCTACAGCACATCACCTCATACTTTTCAGAGAAAAGTTCATGGAACACGGGGTATTAATAATGTTATTTTTGGAGTGTTTTCTTTGTGTTTTTGTTTAGTTAAGGTTTCGTGGGAGGTTGATTAAAGATTCAGTTGACTTAAAAAAATTCTTGGGAAACCAATTATTTACAGACTATGAAAGTATACATAATTATTCAGAAATGAAAATTACCAAACAATACTGTCAGCTAATATTAGTGTTTAGCATTCCATTAGCACGTGACTTGGGTGATCAATCACGGGTTTTCCGAAAAAAAAAAATGACAATTCTATCAGTAAATTCTATTTGTAAAAAGTGCCATTTTTCTTGTTTTGAAAAAATAATTTGTTCTTTCAACAAAGCATCAAAAGTCAAGAGTAGCGTTTTTCTCAAAATTTCACTACTCTTGATTTTTGACGCTTTGTAACAGTAAGGACCAATTTTTTTATCAAAACAAAAACTATGGTGCCATTTAGCCGATAGAATTTGAAATTAAAAGTTTTTGAGTACGGTAACATACCCTAAAGTTGATGAGTAAAATTGTGTGAGCCGCTACCGACAGGTGTAAATAGTAAAATGGTAAAGTTAAAAACTTTGACGAATACGTCGGTAAAATAAATTAAAAACTGTTTAAAATTGGCAGCGATTATATTACGAGCGTGCCACTGCCCTTTTTCCGATCAAATGCACAGGACTAAACTACGTCCATTCACTGTAATTTAGTTGTGTGCATTTGATCGGAAGAAGGGCGGTGGCACGCCCGTAATATAATCGCTGCCAATTTTACAACAGTTTTTAATTTATTTTACCAACGTATTCGTCAAACTTTTTAACTTTACCATTTTGCTATACCCTAAAGTTAATTTATTCGAAAAAAATAAAATTTGACTTGGAACGCCAGGTCACACATGAGTTTCCGAAGGTAATGCTTGTTCTAAACGTATTGCTTAGGATCCTTAGTTTCCGAAAATATGTACTTTCATGGGCTTGAAATGTTTAGTTTTACCTATCACGTAACCTTAAAGTAACTCAAAATGCTGTTCAATTGCTGTTTATGAATTCAGAAATTTGTGCTACAATTTTAAGATTTTAAAAGTATTTATACTTAATAACAGTAAAATGATGTTGGTTTTCTGAAAATGGGTGCATTTCTACAATAACCACCCAGTTTGTTAGACACTTCATAAGAGAACAATCTACAAGAGTTTGATATATTTTTTTAAAATTTTGTTTTCATCATTTACTTAAAGATACTGTCTCCTATTTGGTATTTGGTCCCAATCTGCCGTCAAAAAACAAATCAACTAGAAATGTTGTGTACAGGTCCTTTGTTGAACACAGCTAATTACTTGCATCTGAGTCAAAAACTCCAAAAAATTAAGGGGTGATTTGAGAGCTTTTATCTGATTACAAGTCAAACCTTTAAGAGTAGGTTAGAATCGGACACAAAAGCTCTCAAATCGCACCTTTACAGATTTGAATTTTTTGACTCAGATGCAAGCAAGAACACAGCATTTCTAGTTGGATTTGCAGTTTGATGCTAGATTGAGACCATCAAGAAGACGGTATCTTTAAAAATCGTACAATATTTCAGTTTGATTTAATCTTCATTCTTGATTACAGACATCTGGTGGGGGCAAGTCCTCTCAGGAAATCATTGAAGATCTGGCTTCTGATATTCTCTCTAAAATTCCTCAAGATTTCAATCTGGAGGAGGCGCAGGTTTGTTGCATTCATGTGTGAAACACTGAGCAGTGACCCATGTGGTCAAAGTTATGTTATATCTAAGAATAACAAGCAGTATAGATCTAGGTAGTTTGTAGGCAGTTATTGGTGAAAACAGGCAGTACTGTCTCATTGACACAAAATTTGTTAAAAATACGAAGATTCTTTGCAGGTACGGTCTTTATTAGATTCTTCTTGTAAGATCTGAATATCACCTTATCACGTGAAGCACACTGCGGTAAAGTAAGATCCCTAACTCAAGCACGATAAAAACAGCATACAAATATATTGGCTAGCCCTAAAAAAATGTTTCGTACTTCAACGTGACATATCTTCTAAACAGAACTTTCCAAAATGCTGAAACTTTATCCTGACGAGTACACATCTTATATTATCAATGAGTAGCCAAAGTTTCAAAACAATTTCTCAATATTTATCGGGAAAACATAATTACTGGTCAAAATTTTCAATACCAGAGTTAATTTGTTTGCGTCTTAAAAAATTATGTTAATTTGATAGCCGGATTAGGCTAAAATTGACAATTTCATTTTAAACTGAAAAAATCGTGGTAAAACTTTTTTTTTAAAAAAAATCTTTTTTGAATAAAAATGTTCATGCGTCCACCAAACCTCGCATGACTCCATGCAAACCACAGGGCACAGCTAGTTTTCTTGAAATTTTGTACTTGTCTTCTAGTGTAAAGTGAGACAGGATCAAATGACTGGTTTCATTTTCAGCACCATCCAATGAGTGAATTTGTTTGCGTCTTAAAAAATTATGTTAATTTGATAGCCGGATTAGGCTAAAATTGACAATTTCATTTTAAACTGAAAAAATCGTGGTAAAACTTTTTTAAAAAAAATCGTTTTTGAATAAAAATGTTCATGCGTCCACCAAACCTCGCATGACTCTATGCAAACCACAGGGCACAGCTAGTTTTCTTGAAATGTTGTACTTGTCTGAGCCAGGATCAAATGTCAGCACCATCCAATGAGTGCGATTCATTCATTATTAATATCTTGTGTTGGGGGAATTTTCCAAAAAATAGCAGCTGTAATGTCCAGACACTAACTATTGCATTCCAATTCTAAAGAGCGGTCAACTTCAGTCGTCTTTTATTGACCAAAGATTACTGAGATTACATAATTACCTTTTGGATATTCTTGTGTTAGCTCTTCAGTAAAGACATCTGTTTTGAAAGAAATTGTGTAACTCTGGTTTGCATGAACCAATTTAAATGATAAAAACATCGTTTTAAGTGATTTTTTTTATAATATTCCCAAATACATTTAGTTTGAAGTCAGTCAGGTAACTTAACCAAAAATTCATGGTTGGCTTGACTTGCTGTGCAGTTATTTGTTTGGGGGGTCACAACAAGTGTGTACTTCAATTGACAATTTGAGATTTTATTTCAGGCACGCTATCCAGTAAAATATGAAGAATCTATGAACACTGTTCTTATTCAAGAACTGATTCGTTTCAACCGTCTCACGGGTGTCGTACGCCAAAGTCTCATAGATATTCAGCGTGCCATCAAAGGTTTGGTGGTGATGTCTTCCGAGCTTGAAGATGTCTTTGACAGTATGATGGTTGGCAAGGTAAATATTAATACTGTCGATAAGGCTTTGGTTCTTATTTAACAACACTGGATATTTCATGTTGAAATAAACTAGAATGTAATACATTCATTTGTAGCAGCTAAATCTATTAATTAAACACAAACGTCGCTTCTTGCGAATTTAGAATTATCAAAACTGAAATACAATGTTTTTTGTCACTTTCTTGTAATAAGCGATGTATAACTTTAAATAATTATGATTTTCAAAGTTTCAAAATCATTTGTGTTATTTTCAGGTGCCAGCAATGTGGGCAGCCAAGTCCTACCCATCACTGAAACCTTTAGGTGGTTATATGAATGATTTACTTGCAAGGTTGCAGTTCTTTAAGGTATCAATTTATTTGACCATTATTTGACCATAAGTATAAGTAGGCAAAAGCCCTTCCTGTAGACATAATCGGTTAATTCATTTTGTATAGTCCATTCTCACCGTATTTTAATGCCGAATACTTGGTAGTCTTCGTCAGATTGAAAACGTGGAGAAAACAATATGAACCTATAATCAAATGGTAACTTCATCTCAAACTTATGAGTTTGTAATATTTTCATTGTAATTAACATGGCTACAACATGTCTAATTTCTGCATGTTATTTTATTCATTAAGGAATGGGTCCTCAACGGTATGCCCATCGTGTTCTGGGTATCAGGGTTCTATTTCACACAATCCTTCTTGACGGGGATATCACAAAACTATGCCAGGAAGTACAAGATACCCATCGATCTGCTCGGCTTCCAGTTCCAAGTCATGGACAGGGAGACAACTATGCCAAGAAAACCTGTAAGTCACCAAGGTTTTAGTAATTAATTTATTGATGGTCATACACATTTCATTGAAATCACAATTCTTTTGTACACCGACTCAAATCATGAAAAAGTCCCTGTATATTATTTGTTTATTAAGGTAACGTTGCTTTAGAATTACTAGATATATCAAAGGAATATAAATCTCAGCTGGTTTTCATTCTCAGCTGTCAGTCGCAGCAGCAATATGCCAGTAGTGCCTTGCTCAAAGAAACAATGGACTGCCCAGGACCGGCATTTGAACCCACAACTTTCCAATTATTAATCTGAAGCTCTACCATCTGAGCTCATCTGCATGCCAAAGTGTAACTAATAACTTCAGAACCAGTAATCTGCCTTTCGCGCCACCAGAGTTATAACTTTGCAACCAGTTTCAAAGTTATTCTCAGAGCAAAAGGGGTTCGACTTAAATACCTCATAAAATGTTGCAATATTTAGAACCAAAGCAGAGGACGTGGTAATTTGACGGTAACAATTAAATTATGATTTTGGGAAGATAAGAATTTATTTTTTATTTTATAAGTTTTATGGGCACTGTTCTGCAACTGTTCTTTTTTAAAAAAATTGAAGTTTTAAAATGAAAAAAATAGAATATAAAAGAATGTAATGTATTTGTTGTAAAAAGTACTGTTTCTGGAAAGGGCCCTGAGTGTGTATATTTTTCTATAGGTTGTGCTAGGTTTTTGTTTATATTAGCACTGGAGAGACTGAAATGATTTATTTTTATGCGCCCACATACATATTATGTGTGTGCATGGTGTCGGTGTCCAGCGTCGTTACCACAGTGAGCTCAATAACTTGTGAATGCTTTGACGGATTTTGACGAAAATTTGTATTCTTATTCTTGGCATGAAGACTGCGGTTGCTTTTCGAAATCTAGCACATTGCGTTAAAAGGTGTGCCCCCTGGTGGGACTTATATAATTATATACTTGTTCTTGGCATGAAGAGTGTAGTTGCTTTCGTAATTCAGCGCGTCCCTTCTACAGGGGTGCACTTAGTTTGGCCATGTTGATTTTGTTGTGTGTTCATTATCATGAGAACGGTTTGTCAAATGTTGACGAAACTTAGTATCAGTACTGTCTTGTTTTTGGCATCAAGAGCACGGTTGTTTTTGAAATTCAGTATGTTCCATCAACTGGTGTGCCCCCTAGTGGCACTTATAGTTCTGCCATGTTGATTTTGTGCGCATTCATTATCTTGAGAACGCTTTGACAAATTTTGATGAAACTTTGTATACTTGTTCTTGGCATGAAGAGTGCAGTAATTGCTTTCGAAATCCAGCACATTCCTTCAACAGGACTGTGCCCTCTCAGGGACTTTGTTTCGCCATATTGATATTGTAGTTGAGAATGCTTTTACCAATTGTGATGACACTTTATACAATAAAGTTTTCATTTCTTCCATCTATTAAATGTTTGTCCATTTCATAGTTGCATTCTGTACACTTTAATACCATCAGCTTTAGCACTGTTCGACAAGTAATGCCGTGGGCACATATCAATTGCGTAGTTCTTGTTTGCAACTTGAAGTTTTATTTTTAATTATTTGCCACTTGTTGATTCATTTTCTTTTTTCTCATTTGATTTTAGATAATTGGGCGACTGTTTGTAAATGAGTGTTAAAGGATAACTTGTTATTGTGTGGTAGTTCAACTTGTTGAGTTTCAGATACTGTCAAAAGTTGATGTTAACTTGATAAACTTGGATTGTTACACACAGCACTAACCCTAAGCCTCCACTTTTAAGATGCATTTGCCAAAAGACTACCCTCGTACCTCAGTAGTAGTCTTGCCTTGAACTGGGTCACATGCGGGGTCACACGATCGACCATATCACCCGCGCTCTATACATGTCTTGTATCAATGGGTCCGCACCAGCCGCTTTCCGGGTCATGTCTACCCTGTCTGCAAAATATGTTGAGAAATCAACAACTACTTGTCCGCATTTTTTCTTGAAAACGGCCACTTGACAGATTGTGGTGAAACTTGGCATACTTGTTCCATGTCAATGGGTCGTGACTTTAACCCCAACTCCCCTTAATATCAGAATCTTTTTCATTTTACCATTACTTTCGGAAAGTTATTTTATTTCAACTTGTTTCTAAAATGTTTGAATTTTGGAAATATGCTGCTTCAACTAAATGGCCAGTACTTTTTTGAGCAGTTTATTAGGTGCCCTGATATTTGATCTATAATGTTGCTTCATTGCAGGAGGATGGGGCCTACATCAGGGGACTGTTTCTTGAAGGATCCAGATGGTGTCGCGAGAGAAAAGTTCTGGCAGAGTCGCACCCCAAGATTCTGTACGACACAATGCCGGTGGTATCCTTTCATTACAGTTTTGCAATGAATTAAAAGATCAGATTAGATGAAAACTTTCCATGTTATGCCACGTTCTAAACGTGGCAAAATAACACAAGAGTATTTGGACTAGAGCATGGTAGAAATTCCATGTAAACATGGCAAATAACATGGCAATCGCAATGTTTATAATCACCTTGAAGCCCCTGTGAAGTAACCTTGATGCCCCTGTGAAGTCACTAATAGTCACCTTGATGCCTCTGTGAAATAATTAATAGAGCCATGGCTTCAAAAGGAAGCCATTGGCTTCAGTGGTAGCAGCTAGCTGTTAATATCTAGGTCATTTGAAGTAAAAAGGCATGTGCGAGCACGCGCGCACACCCTGCACGGGCAGGAGCAAAGTTGGTAAAAGCCAGGTGGATCAAAGTAACGGGGTGTGCATGCACAAGGGGTGTGTACGTGCAAAGCACCGGTCACAGAGCTAGTTAATTAAAATCATCAAAGGACCCCAGATCCTCACCAAACGAGGAGACAGTTTCTACAAACTTACAACATGTTTCATCCTTTGAAAAGTCATTGGCAAAATTGTTTTTTCATTAAATGCTTTTGTATGACCTTGACCACTTTGATTCAGATTCTGCTCAAGCCTGGAGAAAAATCTAAATTTGAGCATGGCGCCACGTACTCAAGTCCAGTCTATAAAACAAGTGCTCGAAGAGGGACGCTTTTGACCACTGGTCACTCCACTAATTATGTACTGACTATCCTAATCCCACGAGGAGATAAACCAGAAAGTCACTGGGTTAACAGAGGAGTTGCCCTTCTCTGTCAGCTTGATGACTGATGATAATGCATACAATATCCAGAGTCACGTCACCAAAATGTGATCTAGAGTCACAGCACCAAAATGTGACTGATGATAACGCATACAATATACAGGGTCACGTCACCAAAATGTGATCTAGTCACAGCACCAAAATGTGACTGATGATAACGCATACAATATCCAGGGTCACGTCACCAAAATGTGATCCAGAGTCACAGCACCAAAATGTGACTGATGATAACGCATATAATATCCAGGGTCACGTCACCAAAATGTGATCCAGAGTCACAGCACCAAAATGTGACTGATGATAACGCATTTAATATCCAGGGTCACGACACCAAAATGTGATCCAGAGTCACAGCACCAAAATGTAAACTTGAAGATCAAAAATAAAGACACGATCCTTGTCATCTACCTTTATTTATTTCATTTTGACCATTGTATTTAATCTAGGCATTTTATGAAAATAAATCAGTTGAATCTTGAATTCATTTCAATGCAATCAAATTTTAATTAAAAATTTTACAAGCCAAATTATTTATCTTTTCATGGTAGGAACTGTATGCTTATTGAAAAATGTTATTTTATTGAAACACTTGATAACAAATTTTAAATGACCATTTTGATAGAATATTTTTATATGTTAACAGGGTTGTAAATTACCAGGGGTAAATTTTTGTTTTTTTTATTTCTTTTCTTTCTGATTACAAGGTATAGTTTTGTGTATGTTAAGGCATGTTAAAGCAGGAGGCCTGCGGGTTTGTTTCCCAGATCACTTCCACATCTGTCTGTATTTATCTTGTTTTTTAAAAATCTATTACTCATAGGAAATTTTTTCTTAATTATAATAAATTATCAAATAAAGAATGTTAAATTAAGTTTAAAAATATTTAACAGCATACATCACTATATATTTACGAATCAATGTAGAATTATCAATTATTGAAATATGACATTTTCATCCGTTTCTTTAACCACAGTTTTATCATTTTTCATTGCTAATTCGTGTTACTACCCTTGTTTATCAAAAAACACAAAATGACAAAGTTAATATGTTACAGTTGATCTCAGTTATCTCGACACCCCTTCAAGATATTTCATCAGGACACATGGGCCGCCTGCACAGAGATTTCTGGAAGAAGCGAAGGAAGTTATTTGTTCAGTAAGGATGCAATTTGTTTCAGCAATTCCAACGGCGTTGGCCTCATTCAATAGCAGATAATTTCACATTCATAAGTAGTGATGTATAGCGTTAAATGCTTACAATTATACAAAGAATTTATTTATTTTTTAATGTGTTTGAACTTGTTAATTAATGCCATGATCACCATGGCTGGTAAAAGGGATTGTTCATTGTCTCTTGTTTTGATGGTCAAAACATATTCACTTACTTAGAGACTGAGACCAAAAGTCTACCTTTTATTTCTAATTGCTCTTCCATGAGGTTATTTTTACCCTTTTAATAAAATTCCATGACAACAAGGTCCTTAAAATATTAAAGACAATTAAAAATACAATGTTGGAAAAACGACAATATGCCAACATGGAGACCCATAGAACTGTTCAATACATTATTGTTCTTCTTCCATTGGTCAATAAGCAATGCCATGGGCGCATATCAATTGCGTAGCTCTTGTTTTTAGCTTAATAGCAATCAATTGTTTTTCTAGATTGAAGTTATACATGTTTTCCATTGTCTTATTTTTTTTCATAGTAATGATTGACATTCCAGTATTTACATATTTTTTAGGATTATGCATAGATGCTTTGTAAATGTTTTTATAAGAATTGTTCTTTAAGTCTAAATGAAGAAAAGTTATTTATACATTAATAAATTATTGTTATACAGTGTTTGTTTGAAAAAAAAAGGAAGAATAAATTCATACCGCATACGTAGGCTTCATTTCATGCAATAACAGCTTTGTAAAAGTTGCTTACGGTACTGCTGGGGGAGCCAAACTATCAACTTCTCTGACCTAATTGAAGCTAATCCCTTTGGTAACCCTAATACTTACTATAATGTTGTTCTTGATATCACACAAAAGCTTTAGTAAACACAAACACAAAAAATCTAACACTTGGATAACATCTGGAATTCTTAACTCTATTTGTATTTGTGATAAAATTATATAAAGAAATAAAATTTATTAAATAATAATAAACAATCCTCTTTACAACAACTATAAAATCGTAATTATAATCAAATTTTGAAAGAAATTATGTTGGGCAAAACAAAGTTACTATCACCAGCTCAGTTTGGATTTTTTTCTTCAAATTCATCTGGAATATTTAACAATTACCTAATTTAATACTGGTTATCTTTTCTGTGAGAAAGTTGTATTTTTTTTTGATGGACTTTATTTTTTAACAAAAATACGTCAGTCCGTCCGTCGGTCCATCCATCCGTGTTTGACACTGTGTATGTTTTTTCATTTGAATATGATAGAACACACCAAGATGAGTATTTCAAGCCATAAATTTAAACTCTTAATACTCTGGTTCAAAAACAATGAAATACAATGAAACTCTAAGGTGAGCTTTAATTTTGCAAAAAAACAAAATGTCCGGGTACCTAACTAGGCACAGTGCAAGCTAGACAGGAAAGATCCCGTCTCACAGCTAGCTATTGTGAGTTACGCGGGGTGATTGTCAACTAAGTGCAAGCTATCAGCTGCATGGAGTGCCGAGTCTCATTTGAGTGTTGCATGACAAAGAAAAGGATTCAAACATACTAACCACTGT
>JAOXYC010240458.1:0-10388 GCA_028565715.1 Phoronis pallida
GAAATGCCGTTTGAAGCTGTTTCAAGAGTAACTTCTTCTAAAAATAAAGATGAGGTAGGTATGTTAAAAAGTAATATTATATTGTCATTATGGTCTTATGTTATATATATAATTGCAATGAAGTTATTTCTTTTTATGGGAATCAATACACTTACATCTAGCTTTTATTTATTAAGAGATATACCACATTATTTATATTGGTTATTCTTTGGTTCAATACCATTAGTTGTTGCAGCAAAACCATATGAGTGTGTATATTCTATTTGTAGATACCATAATATTTTTTCTAAATCTACTATAATTACTAAATTATTTCAATTTATATGTATGATAACAATGGTATATTCAGGCATTGAAATACATAAAGTATTATGATGGTCAATTATATTTGAAAGATTTTTCTATTTAATAATGATGATGTATTATAGTAATATATTAGAAAATAAATATAATTTAAGACAAATATTATATTCATTATCAGCTAATACTTTAGTATCAATATTTGGATATATAGTATTGAGATCAATACTATAAAGTTTAATTATTTTATTTAATTAGATGTTAATCGTCTTTATTGTTTATATTGTTTTCTTGATTTTCTTGTTTCTCATTTATAGAGTTATTTTCTTGATCTGTATCTGTAGTTATATCTTTCTTCTCTTGTACTTCTTTTAATTCTTCTTTATTATTATCTTCTATATTCTCTTCTTTATTATTATCTTGCTGTACTTCTTTTTGATTCTCTTTTATTTGTTCTTTACTAATATCTGGTTCTATATTTTTATCTTTATTTTCTATTTGATCATTTTCATCTTCTATTTGAATATCTTCTTCTATTTGATCGTTAATAATTTGTAAATTTTCTTTATCATCATTTTGTTCAAGAAAGAAACAATCAATTGGAAGATCTGTACATTTATATGCAGAATCTATAATTATACGTATAATTGTATTATCTTTATTAGATATTTCACATATACTTGAATAATTTTGATTATATTTGTTTAAATTATTTTTTTTGTTGAATTGAAGACATGTAAGTACAAAATATCTTTTGTCTTCTTTCATATATAAATTAAGTTTTTCAGATGCTTCTTGATCAAATAAAAATATAAGTATATTATCTTTGTTTTGTATATATTCAATTTTTTCAAATGATGTATGATATGAATCATTTTTATATTGTATAGAACCAGAAGTAAAACATATATTTTGAAAACTTTGAATAATATCCATTGATATATTTATATATTCATTCATAGATACCATCTTAATTGAAATATCATATATAAGAATATGTACTAATATTGGTAATATATACTTTAAATATTGACTAAGGACATTAATGACAGGATGTTTTATATTCTTATCTATATAAAATACATCTTCTAAATTTCCTGGCATATACTTTAGTGTAAAAATATCATTAAGATTTTGTAATTGATTATGTGCTTTGTTTAAATCAATACTTTGTAAAATCTTTATACTTTTTTGTGAGTATCCAAGTGAATATGCATAAAATTTAATCATATGTTAATGTTTATATTAATTTTAAATTAATTATCTGTTTCAAAAAATGAAAAATCTAATGTGTTAATTATTATAGTGCATTCACCAAGTTTTCCATGTCTATTTTTCTTTACAACTATTTTTATTTTATTATCTTCTAATTTATTAAGAAATATTACACTATCTGCAATTTGCTCTAGATGGCTTGAGTCCTTTAAATCATTTAGGCATAATTCTGAATTATTTCTTCTTGAATGTTCTCTATTAACTTGTGATAAAAATATAGCAACAATATTATATTCCATACAGTATTTTTTAATTGTATTACTTATATATGCGATTTCTTCTGTTCTAGTACAATTATTTTTTTTAACTCTAATTAATTGAATATAATCTATTACAATTATTTTTGCTTCATTTTTATATATATCAATAATATTTAATATTTCATCTAAATCAGATGATTCAGACATTATTATTGGTATAGATTGTATGGTGCTAATAATGTCATTTTTAGTATAATTATAAATATTTTTTCCATACATTATTTTAAACAATCTATTATATACATGTTTAATATGCATATCTGGAGTAAAGTATAAAACAACATTATTAATATCTTTTATTAAATCTAAATTTGCATATATTGTCTGAAGAGCAAAAATAGTTTTTCCTGTACCAGGTGTGGCTCCTACTATATTTATACCACCTATATTTAAACCGCCTTCAGTTATATTATTTAAAGATTTTGTAGGTAAGCTAATAGTATCATTATCTATATCTATAATTTTATCAATATTGTTTTTAATATTCTATGGAGTGTATATATCTTGATCTTCATAAGCACTAATATTATCATATTTCTCTTCATCATATAATTTAGATTTTTCTTCTTTAAGTTTATTATTTAAATAAGATAAGCTAGAGTTTATATATCCATAATTAATTAATTCTGTTAATATTAATAATTTTCTATAGTAGTTAATTTTTATAATAACATCTTGTATGTTAGATTGAATACCAAATGATTTCCATATTGATGAGTAATAATTATGATTTTTAGAATCTTCTAATATTTTAAAATTATAAGATGATCTTGCTATTTTAACTTTAATATCATTTAGTATGTTTGTATAATTTAAATTATATGTATTTAAATTTTGAAAGATATGAATATTACTTTCTTCTATTTCACCATAAATTAATATTGAAATTAATATATCTTCTTGTGATTTTAAATTCTTATTAAAGAAATATATAATTTCTTTTAAGTAGTAATTACTAAAATTGTTATCCATATCTAATTAATATTAATTAATTTTGTATTCCTAGAGTAATTGATTTTATATTAACTGTTTTACAAATGTTTAAGTGATTTCTGATATTTGTATTTACAGTAATTATTACTCCTGCTACTGAGTTGTTATTAATTCTTTGTTCATAAAATTCTGCTCCTTGAAAGTGCGAATATCTTAGTGCTTTAAATTTTCCTTTTCCTCCTATAAGATAATAATTACCACACATTCCTAAATCTGTTTGAAATGAAGTGCCTCCTTTAAATATACGTGCATCATTTGTAGGAGTATGAGTATGTGTTCCAACAACTGTAGTAACCATTCCATCTAAATAAACTGCCATAGTTTCTTTTTCACACCCTAAAGCAGCATGCATTTCAATAATTATAATATCAGATTTAATTTTTAATTGTTTAATTATATCTTTTATTACAATAAATGGATTGTCATATGCTAAAGGCATACTTGTATTACCTAAACATGATATTATTCCATATCTTATATTATCTTTAATAATTACAGAAAAAGATCCATATTTTGTATTACCTATATTAAATGGAACAACTATTCTATGATCATTTATCATCTTTAGAATACTTAGTTGTTTAAATGCATGATTTCCTAAAGTTATACAATCTATTCCTAAATCAAAAAGTAATCTTGCTTCATAGTCTTGAATTCCATTCATTTTTGGATCAGAAACATTTTCTCCATTTGCAATAATAATATCTGGATTATATTTTTCAATTAAATAAGGGAGATATTTTTTTATAGCGATAACGCCATAAGATCCTACTATATCTCCTAGCATTAAAATTTTCTTTAAATTCATGTTAAAAATTTTATTTTATTATTTGACCTATAAAGCATTCTTTCAAAGTGTCCTACATAATTTCCTGATACATTTATAATATTATGTCCATTATGTTTAGTTTCCATATATTGTCTACTATCATGTGTAGTATCATTTCTTACACCAATAATAGGCTCAAAGCAAAATATTACATTATCAGGTATTTCTATATGTGACTCATTATTATATAAATTAGTACTATTAATAAATGGTCTTTGATGAAGTTTTCTTCCTATTACATGTCCACCTAAGTCAGCAGATATCACATACTTATTCTTATCTACTATATCGTAATAAATACATCCAAAACTAGAGTAATAAATTGATTTAGTTTTTTCTAGCCTATCATTTGCTATATCAATACATTTATAAAATACTTGTTTTGTATATTCAACAAGATCAATTTTTTCTTGGTCTTTACTAGTAATTTCATCATATATAATTACATGTGTATCAGCAGAGTCAAAATGTTGTGTAATATTATTTTCTGTTATTTTAAATGAAACATCAAAAGTAACAATATCTCCATGTTTTAAAATATAATCATCAGCTACACCATGACAAGCAACATGATTTACTGATATACAAGTATAACTTGGAAAATTATATTCTGATTTTGGGGATGATACTGCATTATTTTTTTCTAATATGTTATTAACTTCTGTATCTATAAACTTTGTTGTAATATTTTTAGTTTTAATGACTTCGCTTATAAATGATAGACATGATTTCATTATTTGTTGTCCTTTAATAATAATATCAGTTTCTAGTAGTTCTTTGTTCATATCTTTTTATTATAGGTATTTAATATTTTTTTAGTTATTATTTATATATTATAAAATAATGATAATGTTAAGTGAGCTTTAATAATAAAAATATAGAAATTTATATTGATGGGTCATGTAATCCAAACCCAGGTACATTTTTATCAAGTGGTTTAGTGTTTTGTGTTGAAAATAAGATGAAGTCTTTTATTTTATATACATCTAGAAGTAAAAGTAAAATATTTACTAATATTATGTCTGAATGCTATGGATTATATTTAGCACTTAAAACATGTGAACAATTTAAAATAACATTATGTAATATTAATATTATGACAGATTCTGAATATGTATTAAATACATTTAATAATAAATTTAATATTAAATATAAAAAATACGATATTAATATTAAAAAAATTTTACGAAAGTTAATTAATAATAAAAATAGTATAAATGTATTAAAAGTAAAAGCTCATAGCGATATAAAATATAATATTTTTGTTGATAATATTGCTTATTGGGGTTTATGTTCTATGACTAAAAGATTATATTATATTAGAAAATAACTTTTATATAAAGAAATAATATATATTATTTTTAATATATACTTCATATATTAAAAAAACTTCTGAAAAATTTATATTCATTGATATTAGATGTTCATTTATCTTTTTATAAGTTAAATTTACAATTTCTGTAAATAGATTTATATGTTCTATATTTGATTTTTTTGTAATAATTATTCTATTTTCTTCTAAAATTGTAATATTTTCATACATATCTTCTTCTTCTCCAGTTTTAACAAAAATGTTTTGTATTATTTCTTTTTCTTTATCATCATATTCAAATTTAGACATATGTGATTCTGATGCTGTAATATATATTCTTGATGTAATTTCGTAATTATCACATTGTAATAGTATATCGATAATGCCTTTTATAGCTTTATAAGATTTAATTTGCATATGATTTATAATAGTATAAAATTAATATGTCTACATATATACATTTAAATTTTACTAATTATTTTTTTTTAAGAAACTATGGATAGATTTTATTTGTAAAAATCAATATAATACTACAGTTCAGGAATATATATTAAATATTACTAAAAATATTGAATTAATAGATGATAGTTTTTCTAATTTTTCTGAAAATTTAGACAATATTAAAGATATAGAACAAGATATAATGATGTCTCTTATAAATATTTATAAATATATAGAAAAAAATAAATTAGTTGATAATAAATATTTAAATAAAGAAAAATATACATCATTAAAGTTTATTTTTAAAGATATAAGTGATAAAAATAATAACTTACAAGATTTAGAAAATATTAGGTCTATTTTTGATCATAATAAGTTAAAAAATAAATATATAGCAGTTTTTGAGATTATTAAAATGTTTGTAGAATTTAGATAAATTTTTTTAAAGTACTAAATTTCTTAATATTTGATTATATGCAAACTGTTCTGTTGTCATTTCATTATTTTCTTCATTATCTTGATATTTATGTTTATTATTTGTTTCTATTTTTTTTAAATTAAAAGTATTATTTGTTTTATCTATTGATTCAAATAGTGCTAATAATATATTTGAAATTTCTTTCTTTTGAAAGATAATATTTTTATTTTTTTCATTTATTGTTATTATTAATTCATTTTCTACTTGACACATAAACTTATTAACACATTCATCTAATAATTTATTTGTTGGTTGGTTTAAATAATATTTATTATAATAATAATGATGCATTAATGTTGTTACTATATACATAAATTGTGAAATATTATTTTTAAAATCATTATTATTTCTTTTGCTTTGTTTGCATATATTTTTATATATTTCTAATAATTTATTAATTTCTTCTTGTTTTTTTTCTAATATATCTTTTATGAAAAATTCTATTATATCTACATGTTGTAAGTTACTTGAATAAAATCTTGATCCAAACATAAATGCTAGTGCTGAAATTAGAGATTTTGCTTCTGATTGACTACTATCATATATTTGATATGTATTATAATATCCATTTACTGCTATAAAAGAATTTAAAAAATAAAAAGAAAATTTTGTTCTTTTGTTATCTTGATTGACACTTAAAACATCTGTTTTATCGAATGGAGATAATATATCAAGAAAGAATTTTAGTGATTTAAGAGCTAACTCTATTTCTTCTGCATCATATTTATCAGCTCTAAAATTATGACCAATATATGAGTTATTAACTGTATTAAATCTTTGATTTTCAAATGGGGTTACAACATATTTATGTATCTTTCCATTATGATCTCTTTGTTTTCTATATACTCTTATAGTTGATCTTTTTGTCATATTTTCAACTAAAATATTAAAAAATTCGCATATATCTTCTATATTACGTAATGGTATCGAATCTGCATTATCCATATTATATGTACCTAATAACTTACTTTTATTTACAAGTATTTTAATTAGTGAAAATACTTTATGTATTATTGACTTTATAACAACTGCTCTATCTTTTGGATGAATTATATCTAAGCCAAATTTACTTTTTGTTAAGTTTAAAAAAGCACCTTTTATAACTTTTTTTGTATGTACGGTAGTTAAAGTTTTATCATCTGAAAATAGTATATTAAACATATTATCACAATAATTATTTACTTCTTCTAGTAATACAACATTATCTTCTTCATTTTCATACCCATCATTACTATATAAAGGATTAACACATGTCTCTACAATATTTATTTTTTTCTTGTTTTTTTTATTTTCTTTTTCTTCTTCTTTAATTATTCCTAAAGATTTTGATAAATTAGAATCGTTTGTTTCTGACATTCTATGTATACAACTTGGCATATGGGATAGATTAATACTATTCATGCCTGGTCTTAATTTCTTAATATTATTAATTTGTAAAGGATGATGATATTGAGTATCTTCTTTCATATATTTTTTTTTGTAGTATATTAATGTTTTTTTTATAAAAATTACTTATTTATCTATTCAATAATAAAAATATAATATATATTATTTATTTTTATTATATTAATTTTATACTTATGTATATTTTGAAGAATTGATAATTTATTATATACAATAATATTATTAATAGTAATTCCATTTTTAAGTATATTGTCTATTTGTGAAGATCCTATTTCTCTATTTAATACTTTTCTAATAAGATTGTTTATACCAATCTTTTCAATATTAATTTTAGGTATCATATTTAAATATTTTACTTCATTCGTAATATCTATTTTTTGATTAATTAAATTAGTATAATATTTTATATATTTTAGACATTCTTGAGAAAAAATACATTTAAATAAATATTCATAAATATTAATATCTATAATTTTTTGTATTTGTTCTAATGTATCTTTAGACATTAGAAGAATATATTGCCAAAATAATATAGGGTCTGTACTAAGATCAAATAATACACTATTATTAGTTGTTTTTGAAATTTTTTTACCGTCTTTTGATATTAGTGGAATAGTTATTACATATGATTTCTTTTTTAGTTTTTTTCGAATTATAGATTGTCCTATAGACATGTTAAACCATTGATCTTGTCCTCCATACTGTATAAAACAATTATATTTTTGAAATAAATGAAAAAAATCAATTCCTTGTATTGTACAATACATTACTTCAGATAAACTAATAGGATATGTATTCTTTCTATCAGAAAAAATTCTACTTTCAGTAATATCATTTAAAGTAACTTCTTTACCAAATTCATTACAATAATTAATAATATTAATATTCTTTAACCATGTAGAATTAAATACTATTTCATAATTTTTTAATTCAATATTATCTACAATTCTTTTAATAATATTATGTATAAAATCTATATTCTTATTATCATAAGAAGACTCCTTTCTTTTCATTTCTCTAAATGAAGGATCTCCTAATTGATGTGTTATATCTCCTATTAATATTAATACTTTAACACCTAATTCTGTTATTTTTTTCGCTATAATAAAGAATATTATATGTCCAATATGTAAGGATTTTGCTGTTGGGTCAATTCCAAAATATACACATTCAATATTTTCATTATCATTAGATAAAATATTAGTTTGATATAATAAGTTATTCTTTTTAAATAATTCTATAATTTTTTGAATATTCGCCAACTCTGTTTTTTTATCTTATTTAAATATAATATATAAATAAAAAGAGAACCATAAATAATGCAAATATTAAAATCTAAAATTGTACATAAAAATGGCCTGAAAATAGTTTTTATAAGCAATCCAATTTTTACGTCTACAACAATTGGAATTATTATGAAAATTGGTTCTGCAAATGATTTTAAAGGTAAAAGTGGTTGTGCATTTCTTACAATGCACTTACTTTTATTTTCATCATTAAATAAAATATACTTAGAGAAATTAAAGCAAATAGGTGCAAAAATCAGATATAAGATTGATAAAGAAAGTAGTCATATATTTGTTGAAGACACAATGCATAATACAGTAGAAATAGTTGAAATATTAATAAAAATTGTTAGTAACTGTGAATTTACAGAAGAAGATTTAGAGATTGCAAAACTTGTAGCTGATAATTTTTCTAAAAAACAATATGATAATATTGATGATTTAATTAAATCATTAGTATTTGAAAGTGTTTATACAAGACAGGTTGTTGGTAGGTCTATATCTGGTAAAGAGAAGACAATATTTAGTATAACAAGTAATGACATTAAAGAATTTCATAGAAGATATTATCATGCACTTAATTATTATTTAAGTTGTACAGGCGCTAATATATATAAAGAGTTATATCAAGAGGTTACTGATGTTGTTGGTAATAATTTATTTTCATATAAAGATAACAAGTCAGTTCTATTAACAGCATTTAAGAAATATATATATCATCAAAAGAATAAAAATATTTATAGACACTCAAAAAGAAGTATTATATGTTTTGCATTTCCTATGACTGGATCTAGAGAATATCAACAACATATATATTATAAAATGATTCATGATCTTATTGAAGAGTATTTATACACTCCTTTATTAAAGCAAAAATATGATTTAAAAGTTAAAACTGTAAAGTATAATAGCTCTGGAATTATATATATTTATATATCAATATCTAATAAAGAGAATATAGATGAAGTAATGAAAGATTTTTATTTAAGAGTAGTTAATTTTTCAGTAACTAGTAATCAAATAGAAAAAATAAAAAATACAACTATTCAAAAGATTATATTTACTACAAATAATAGTTATGACACAGCTATTGATGCTAATTATCATATTTTAAATGTAAGAAAATCAAAAAAGTATTTATTTGATTTTGAAATTATTAAAATAGCAAATCAAGACATTATAATGAATTTAATACATCAAATTTTTGATAAAAGTAAAATATCTATTTTCTTTATTGGGCCTAAAAAAGATTCAATTATATTAAAGTAATATTATATGACTGAAATAAATTTTTATCTATATATAAATTTATTAATAAAATATCTTCTTTAATTATATTTTTTATTTTTTGTATATCTTTGCTATTAGTAGATTCTATAAATATAAAATCTTTATTTTTATTATAATTAGAATATATTTCATATAATAAATAATATGATTTTTCTCTAAATAAATCAATATGAAAAATTTGAATATTATCTTCTATCTGATAATAATTAAAGTATGTAAATGTAGGACTTTTTATATCATATAATTTAAACTTCTTTATACAAAAATTTCTTATAAAAAATGTTTTTCCTGTTCCTACCTCTCCTATAAACAAGTAAACTTTTGTATTATACTTATCAAGTATATTATTTATTTTAAAAGTTTTAATGAAATTCAATCTTTTTAATTAATTATTTATAAATATTAACTTATATTATTTATAAATATAAACTTATATTATTTATAATAATTATAATAATAATAAATTATATATAAAAATAATAATATTTGGAAGAATGACCGAGAGGCTTATGGTGTCGGC
>JAOXYC010240569.1:0-10387 GCA_028565715.1 Phoronis pallida
CCTGAACGAATAACTAGCTTCGCTTCTTCCGGAAATCTCTATATAAGGCGGCCTATGCGACTTGATGAAATATCTTGATGGGAGACTAGATAACTGAGATCAACTGTAACGTACTAACTTTGTTTTATCGAAAAATGATCAAACTGTGTTAAAAAACGGATGAAAACGCCGTATTTCAATAATTCGACATTCGTAAGTACGAAGTACGCCTTTAACATGCAGGTTTTGCTGACAATCAAAACGTCATGTGCACAGTGCATGGAAATCTTGGCGTTTATAAAGATTTAAGCGTAATTATTAGACAGAATAGTTTTACGGTACCTTGACTCTGCAGTCTGCACTACGTGAACTGAGTGCAGGGTTGTTTTTAATAACCGTAATCCCTCTAGATAATTTAATTCATTAATTTTTAATGGACACTTGTGAACTGTAATGAAAACTGCAGGTATAGCCAGGTCAGACAGCCAGTATATTTTTGAAAACAGAAATTAAACTTCAATTTTTATCACTCTGGCGCCAATTGGGAAATTAAAATTTCAAATGTATTCTAAAAATGCTTGAAATTGAGACTCAATAAATACTGACACTGGAGGATGACCGAAATAACACTTGATGAATTATTAATCAAGTGGTACAAATATGTTAGTGCCTGCAAAATTTAAAAAAAAAGTTGAATGAACAAAAGTGCATTTGTTGCTGAACTAGCTGAATGTCAAAACTAATGTTAGGCCATCAATTTTTTGCTTCCTTAGATTATTGGAGTTTTGAGTGTGAAGTAGCCTACTTGCCAAAAAAGTTTTACATAGAAATTGTTCACCATCAAATTATTTTTAAATGAAAGACTTTGAGATTCTTGGAAGCACAATAAGTGGTAAATTTCCACATGAGAATTGTCACGATCGCTATGTATCCCTTCTGTTCTGGACCATACAGACTGGATTTCTACTGATTCTGAATTCTGTGTGAACTTGAAGGACTCTACAGACCCAAATCAATTCAACATGTAAACACAAAAAATCCTCAAAAACGTGTATGCCAAGTGCAAGTTAACATGAATTCATGCAATGAAAAACCTGAGTTTATCAGCTCAACTTTGTTCTTACCACGACAGCACAAATTCAAATCTTTGCCCTCACCTGCTGATTGGTAGTGACGACAGAATGAAGGTGTCTCGTCATGAGTCGAGATAAAACCAGATACAACGTTATCAGCCCCGGTCATTGATAGGTCACATGCCCGCTCTGTTGTGCACCAAAATTGAATTGACCGATGGGGAAAATACAATTGATACATTTTTAAACCCAAATGCAAACAGAATTGGTGACAACGTCCTGATGAATGGAATTTGTTAACTAATCTCAAATTGGAAATTCAAAAACGGACTCTGACAACAGGAAAGTAAACACAAAGTGTATTCAATATTAATTAATAATGTCTGTTGTGAATTAACCTACGATGCAATTTGCATGAAAACAAATGCTATAAATATATTTGAAAATATTGAAACATTGCCAAATTAGGAAAAAGATGTACCGAAACACCAATCCAGCTAGGGGTCCCAAGCTTTTGAACACCTTAGTGGGATTTATGGGATTAAAATGTCTTTTCTAAAAAGATGAGATATTTTTAAACTACTCTAAAAATACCTAAAGATGCCTTAATTGTAGTTCAAATTATTCACAATTTATTACATATAACTTTCCATGTTTAAAAACATGCACCTGACGGCACTTCAGAAGGGTGGAAGCCCAAATGCAAACATGTGAATTTGATACTCATAAATATAATTTGAAAGTGCTATCTTGTTAAAGTGACGGTCTCCGCGTTGTTTGCAAAATGAATTTGCTAAATAACACTATCGTTCGACAGATTGGGGGTGTTTTAGGAACGTTTCGTAAATTTGACCATTTTACATGCAACAGTTTTCTTGTAACTTTGAGAAATTTATTAAATCAAGCGGCACGCCTACGACACAGACTTGCAAGTCAGAATTGCGAATGAATGACATAACACCACGTGAAGCTCGGTGTCTAGCGCGCGGGGGCTTTGAAGTTGGCCATGCCCTGTCTGGGTTAACTGTCAGTCAGTGGCCAGTTTGCTTGGTTTTGCATTTGTCAAGTCTATTGGGCGGTAATTTTCGAGAAAAGGTTTATTTTTCGCATAAAGTTCTCAAATTTACCCCTTTACCAATTTTTTTGAAATTTTTGACTCAGATCCGAGTAAGTTATATGTTCAAACAAAGGATTCTCATATACAGAATTTCAAGCTTTTTTGTAATTTGATGCCGAATTTCGATCAACAAGCAGACCGTCTCTTTAAATTCCCGTTTTTAAGCCTTTTTAAGCCAAGATTTCACATTCTCCAACTCAACAGTCACACAAATGAATACCATGAATAGATTTTGTTCTTCAGTTCATTGACCCTGTCTTAGCTACTGAATAGACCTTCTGTACTAAACACAATAGCCAGAGCGGCCTTTAAAAACAGCATACAAACCTTTTCCAGAAAAAAAACAAATTAATCCATTAATCCAACCAGGACTACTCAACATTTTAAACAGAAGCTGCACATTTCGCTCTCCGGATTTCAATTTATCCTCGTCGTCGTGGAAAGAAAACCAGATGCAGAAACGAGGATAGAGTCAGGCCTTCTGAACCTGGCAACTTGGGAAGCATTTACCTTTTTTAAACATTTTTAAAAGTGCTAAAATGCCTGAAAACTACCCAGTAGCAGAACAATTTTAATTAAAATCACTTGAAAGTTTAAGCCTTTAGATTGTTTTTTTTTTTAAAACTGAAATTGAAATTTGCATTATTTGTCTACAGATTCTTTTAAGACATTGTAATACAAGGGACCGCATTAATGGACTTGTAGTAGTAGCCCTAAATTCCACCAACTTATCGGATTATGAATAACAGCCATAAAAATATAAAACTAAAGCTTTATTAGAATATCTGGGAAACATCACAACCCTCAGTCTAAATTTATCTAAATACTGGATCATCTTCAGAATGATAAGACAGCAGAAATGACCAATGGTTAATGAGATTATGTTGGCCAAATGCATCTGTTTGCATCTGCTAACAGGATTATCTCATGACTGCTATCTCCTTGCACTCATTTACAAGCTACCGTAAATCACCAACACAAGATAAAATAAAAAGAGGTCATTTTGAAAGAGCATTATTTTACACTTAGTGCCTAAGTACAAACAACTAAAACATTTGTTGCATCAAACTGCTATTGGAAATGTTCTGAATTTCTTATTGTGATTTGAGGGGACCCTGAAACAACAATTAACCATGACTCTAATGTCAGAATGGCAGTTGCTTTATGATTTTGTATTTTATTTCCAATTCAAATGTAAAAGAATCAACTTGCTTCTGCGTCCAAGATTAAATGTACAGCAAATTAATGATCAATCATTTCTAATCATTTTGAAATTGATAATTTATCACATACATCAAAATATTCTGCACTCAGATTCCCTGTGATAAGTGTATGCCAATATATACTTTGCAAAAATTCATCAAAGACTCCTCCATTAAATTATTTATGCAGTTCACAATTTGTAATCTTTGAAAAGTTTATTTGAATGATTACATAACTTTAGAAACTTGAATAAGCTGACCTACAAAAAAAATCTACGTAACATATTATGTAAAACCGTGACAAACAGCTTTTCCAAACAACAGCATCGACATACAGGCATTTTACCCTGTACTTAAAACATTCAAATCGAACTACCCTAGTGCAAAACCCGAACGTCTGGGCTCTGTTGGCTTCTAGTCTAGGTTATCGTCATTTGAGTTTAGACGGAAAAATAATATAAGAATAGTATAAAAAAAAACTAGGAAAACGAGACTTTGCATGTTTGTCCGTGCAAAGTAATAAACAACTTGAATAACTGGTTCGCTAAGTAATATGACAGAAAAACTAGTGTACAACATAACAATATGTACTCGCAAACACTTTTGTGGCTTTACAAAGTGAACAATGGTTGACCGCACAAGTCGACCATTGATAAGATTGAATTCATTATAGCCTTGTAAACAGGGGCTTCAGATGCCAAAAATATACAGTTCAGTCACCTGGCGATCTAGAAGCATGAGTCTTAATATTGATCAATGATTGAAATAAATGTTCTTGTTTCCTAGTCAGGTAGTTACTCACGTTTTTAATATTTTCACCTTCCTGGTCTGAAGGCTTCCTCAGAAATGGCGAAATCTGTCAGACTGCGCATGTGAGTTAGTGCTGATTCTAGGGCGTAGGATTAGGAATATATATCAGGTTGTCGTATCACAATATTGTTGTACATGCCAGATAGCTGAAATTGCCCAATCTCACGATTCATAGCACAATCTTGTTTATTTAGTGATATTGATGATTATTTACTTAAATTTTATGAGCTGAACAAATTATCAACTGACCAAAGGTTTCTGGATTGCACTTTTTTTTTAATATTTAACTCTGTCTTTTGATAAAGAATGCAGAGAATGTACAACATTTTCCAGTGCAAAGCAGAAAATACTATCAAAAGTTGTTGTTCTCGGAGACAAAATGATCAATTTCAATTTCTGGTCAATGTGAAAATTTTAACGATTCCTTGTACAATGAGGGCCCGGATTGACTTTACATAAGATACCAGTAACATCTGCCAAGTGTGTTTCCTTTAACTCCACATGCAGAATGGGAAAATCAATATTCAAACCATAAATTGTCTGTGGTTTTAGTGGTTTCCAAAAATAGTACAAATCTTGTGCGTTTGTATCGATAATGTTCTTTCTTCTTGCCTTAGAAATTAGTTTTCTGATTGGAGAATAATCATCTGCAAAAGCTGTAAAATATGAAACAATAGGAAATAGGTCGTGTTTTTTTAAGCTGGAATTAATCATTTATAGTTTGATTTGTAAAATGCTTATTAATACAACCTGCAAAAAGTGACAATGCACCAAAAATGTCTACGTTTAACTTTCAAAAATGTTGCATACATTTAACAAATTATGTAGTCGTATAATGTTTTTGCAATTAGTTTTTTCATAGACTGTGAACACAGCCTTAAACTTTGAATTCTGCTTAAAATCTCAACTGTCATTGTGACAAGATAAACAATGTGTTTGTTCAACCAGTTTCCACACACCTTTACATACCCTCCTATATTCAAGTGTTCAAGCAGGCCCCTTACTATTCCAAGTACCATATTTCATAGCCAAACAAGTATTCCGCTTGACAAATACTGCACACACCCGGGTATCAGCTCATCCCCTTTTTTGATGAAATCTCAACAATGCGCTACCTTAGTACATTAATTTTATAATTAACGCATGTAAAATCACACTAGGGTCTTAGCCCACCTAGAATTTTTGGTAACCCCATTCCACAAGCCCATGGGCTTTTATACCAGGGTGTGTAGTAGTATGGTACCTAAAGACAATCCATTGGAACCTGTTTCTCAAAAGATTTGAACCTCCTCTTGATGTGAGCACTATTGTCAACTAACAAAAAAGTTTACATGTGTAATTCATACCTAACCGTACTTATGAAGACGAGCTGACTAAAAGGAACTGTAATTTTTGTAAACATTAATTTTCACCTGAACACTAACTAATATGAGTGTTTTGGGATCTGAGAATATTACAACAGAATTCATCTCGAGTTCAGGTTGACAATTTTTATTTTCATTAGTTTCCAAAGCACTTGATTCTAAGGGCAGTACCCTGAACAGCAGATCATACATTAAAGAACATGCTGGTCATCCATCATGTAAATAGGATCTGAACCTTCAACCTTCCAGTGTAAAACCAACGCCCCTGTCCATTGCACCACAAAAGCTAGCTTATGTGCTACAATGCACATCAGGGAGTATATCTATTTATAGCGTATCGACGTCAACCGGTCTCTCGCAGTATCTCGGGAGATCGTAGAGTTCACAGGGTCACAACAGGACATTGGAAAGCACAATTTTGGACACCCTTAACTGAAATCCTGCATAAAGCCCTGATCATACCCTCATTGCACATGCGTCAGGATATCGATAGCTGTAGCATTCACAGCTCGAAGGTTTATGTACCGGTAATTATTTATTATGTATTATGTGTGGACATGCAAATTCTCGCATATATTCCCGTTATTCAGTCAAAGTGAATTTCATTGAGTGAATAACGGGAATCTCCGAGATTTCCGCAAGTCGTCACATACAAAATAATTACCGGTACCTATGTCCCTCTAGTTATATATAAGTTAAGAGATCGACAGAAAAAGGAAATTTGTTCCCGTGACATGAGCCCCACAGGCCACAGCCACACAGACTGGCCGCAGAGAAACAGAGACAGACATTAATTCAACGGCAAATCTCCAAAAATTGGACAAAAAATACCACCACATGTGTCGAGTTACTTACGTGTGTTCGACTCAACAAACAATCGAGAAAATCGGGCAACTTATTCACAAGTAATTACAATACGAATAGTGATAGAAATTTTGCGCCTTTTGAACTGCCTGCCAAGCTCGAACTTCGATGTGCACTAAAGTTGATGACGTATCGAAAAACAGTGTAGTTTTTGGTCGCCATCTAGTGTCGTAAAAGGTAACGAATATTATCTGGAAATCATTTGCCGCAAGCGCACGAGCTCGCCTTCGTAACTATAGTTAGTACTAGTTAGCATTTAAAAAATGTAACACTTTTTTAAATTTCACTTTTTAAAATTCCAATTGCCAAACGAGAAATTAAAGTACCAACTTACAAGTATACAGAAATAAAAATGCCCTTCATAGTCAGTAGGATACTCAGCGCTTCATTTGAAGTTCACTACCAAAACTTGAATGGAAGTAGATGCCATTAGGATTTCTTTTAAGTTTGCTTCCTGACGTTGACAAAAATATGTGATGGACATTTCAGACTCAGCTTTCTGCAAGTTTGCGAAGATGTTAAGACAAATTATGTTTTATAAAATCTTTCCATGTATTTTAGCCATAGCTCCGCGCGCCGTATCGCGAATTTAACCTTTGACGTTCTTTTCCGATGGATTCGCGCAAAATTAGCTAGGCCTACCAGTTCCCCGGGACCAGTTCGTTCGAAGTCATTTAAAAAGTGCCGATCAACTCAAGATTTATGGAAAGATATTTTATTGTTAGTTTAGATAAATATGATTTAAATATTTATCTAAAAAAATCATGAAAAGTCTGCTAAATCACTGCAACTTCTCAGTGTATAAGTCATTATGACCAAAATGTTCTAATAATAACGGGGAAACTAGAATTCGTGTGATACCCGAAATTCGGTTTAGCTTGTGCAAACTGGCCAACCCCCTCCCCTGACAATACCGCAGTTCAGAACCAACAACTCATTTCTTTAACGCAATTAAATCTTAACGGCATTAACTGCTTTATATACAGTATATTGCATAGAAAACCGGACACTGTGACAAGTTGGGCAACTGTAGTGAATGAGTGGCATCATTACGCCCAGCACGTTCGCATTTTTTGCAAACGTTTTGCGCAACTTTCAGTGATTGTTTATAATTGCGAAATTGGCTTCAAAACAGTTTTTGATTGCTCATATCTTAAACATTTTGTATCGCAAATCACTGAAATTACTGGAGATAAACAACAGTATTTTTGTTCACATGCTCTGATAATTTCAGCAACCCAACATAACTATTTAAGATATTGATGGCAAAAAAGGCCCAAGGACCTTCTATACAGAGCTTCTGTATTTTATACTGCCGACTACCCCATTGTTGTTGCATTGTTTAGACATCCTTTTGTGCGATTTTTTGTGCCATCTAGCCCAACTTGTGACCGGTTTTCTATGCAATATACTGTAGTAGGCATAACCAATTTGACAATAAATACGGTAAAAACTAGGTTTTCCATCTTTATCCTGTTTCACACTGAAACGAACTGAGTGCACTCAAATCAGCGTTTTCTTTACTGAATCCATCTAAGAAATGTAATCGCAGAACCATTTAGGCCCATGCGCCTATTTTGCTCGAATTTGAATTTACAAATTTTGAGAGCAAAATGCATTATTTCGCATATAGGCGCATGTGCTCAATTGCGGGGTTATACGGTAACAATTGCCATGATAAAAAAGGCGCGAAAATTGGCAAAGAACGTCATGTTCTCGAGGTCATGTTTAATGCGAGACACGCGCGGAGCTAATAGTACTGAAATACATGTGAAGAAATCAAAACAAAGTGAATTCGTCTTAACATTTTCGCAAACTTGCCGAAAGCTGTGAGTCTGAAATGTCCATCACATATTTTTGTCAACGTCAGGAAGCAAGCTTCAAAGAAATCATATTGGCATCTACTCCCTTTTTTGGTAGTCAAATTGGAACTACGGCTGCTTCCCGGGGGCTGCTTATCCTATTGACTAAAACTTATAAAAGGGCTATTCGGCTCTGTCAGTAATATAGCCCCTTCGACTCAGGTCGAGGTACGGGCGGCTCAGCCTGACTGTGACAGAGGCTATCTGTAATAATACAATGATATCGTGTTTCATGCTGACAACAAAAGCTATGATTTCGGTATACACGCCTCCCCTTTCCAAATAAACGCCCGGGTGTTTAGTTGGCGTATGCTTTTCTGTTTACATTCCTGCCCTTTCCGAATAAACGCCCGGGCTTCCGCTTTTATTTGGAGTTTTCAAAGTGCCCGAAAAAATCATTTTCCGAATACAAGCCCCGGGCATTTTTTTAAGGTTAAACGAAGGAAACTCAATATTTCTATCAAAAAGGCACTTGCAAATGATATTTTCATCAAAAAGGCACTTGCAACTGATATCCATATTTCTCACATGATAAGTTGGTTGTTATCGCGATATGAACAAATGTATTATCGAAAATAACACACTCTGACGCGGGATCACTGTATTCATACGCCCTCAACGAATAATCCACTTTTTTTCTTCGACAATGCGTCGTCACTGTTTCATGTGAGAAAAAGAACAATAGCCTAAACTCGTTGTCATTGAAAAATAAATTTATCAAACCTCGTCAAAATCCTCGCCAAAGGCTCGGATTTTGACTCATTTTGAGAAATTTATAATTCAGTGACACTAGTTATCCTCTATATCCATCCAAAAAAGGCACATCCTAAAATGTCTCATGGGGGGCAGTTGCCCCCCTGTCCTCCCGCTAGCAGTACATTGATCTTGACATCGACCCTTCGTATTGAGTTGGTCTTTTTTTTAAAGTTTGTGTTTGGTTGGGCCAAAACCAAGCACCAGGTTGGGCGGACCCTCGGTCGGGTGTTTTGTTTTTAATTTTTGTGTTTGGTCGGGCGGACCTTCCGTCGGGTGTTTGATTTTTATTTTTAGTTGTGTTTGATTGGGCGGACCTTCGGTCGGCTGTTTGGTTTTTATTTTTAGTTGTGTTTGATTGGGCGGACCTTCGGTCAGCTGTTTGGTTTTTATTTCTTTGTGCTTGGCAACTTTTTAGCCGTGTTTTTAATGAATTTTGTAAATATATAAGTGTTCTTTTTAAATGTTACCCATGTTTCAATTGAGAACTCAGTTGAGCGGTTTTTGACGCTTTGTCGGTGAATTATTCATTTCATATCAGTAACGATGGTGTGGCGAAATTTGTAATTATTCAGGAATATCCGACTGCAACCCGAGTCTGGCGTTTTTTCCGGGGATTTTTCGTCTATTTTCCCTTGACTTTTGACCTGATAAAATGATGGAACATTCTGAGCTTTTAGTCGAAGTCAAACCCTTGATCACAGGTCGTTACGCGACAAAATAGAGAGAACCGTGACACAGACCCCGGACACAAACAATAAATTGTTAATTTGCGCTAAATCGAAAATTTAAGCCACCACGCTTTGGCTAATATGTTAATTTTTATTATAATGGTTACTCTAAAGGCCGAAGCCGCTTGCAAGAGCAAGCATGGACCGCCATTTAACGTGCTCCTCCGATGCACTGGCAAGCCGGGTTTTGACACCTTGGGATTCGAACCGGGTACTTCCCGATTAATAGTCCAATGCTCTAACCACTAGACTACAGAGGCTCGCTAACAAGGACAAAGCAAATTAAAATAACAATGAATCTAATAATACATATAGCTTGTCATCGATTGCAATGATGCTTGTCAAACAAGGGAATCAGAAGCGGAAAAATACTTGGGGCCCCAGTTGAGGCGAGTCACAGTTATTTCAAATAGAAAACGTGGTAAAAACCATTTTCGAGTATTTCAAACTTTGAAAATTCACAAAAATTACAAATTTTCAAAATAATTTAATTATTTTTTGATGCGAGCATCCCATTTGCTAGCGCACGAGCTCGCATACGTTAGCAAGGTACGACATCCGGAACACCAGGCCCAGACTCCGCTAGGTGGTGTTCTCCATCTGAACCGTCAGTCTGGCCTCGAGGAATCGAT
>JAOXYC010240680.1:0-10386 GCA_028565715.1 Phoronis pallida
TAATCAAATTAAAAATGTTTCATATGAGCATCAAAACCCATTTGGTCTCAAATACATGTAGGTCAGTCACCTTAATTTAAAACTGGTTTATGTGTTAAAGAATTCTTTTCTTAAATCCAAAGTGCCGCTTAACCAACATAATCCCCCTTCCCCTGGCTAAAGTACTTAATCCTCAAGTATTAAGCTTCGTTATTTTAAATTGTTGAGCATCATGAGAATTGCTTGCTGTGTGCCCATACTTGAGAGCGGTAAAGAGTTTGGCTCGCCATTATACTTAGATTCTACAGTAAATTACACATTAATCAATCATATGTTGAGTGGCCTTTCATGTGATAATAAACTCTTGAAAATCGCATTGCACTCTATATGAATTTAACAATCATTGACAATTAGCAAATATTAGATGTACCAGCCCTACTTCCACGCCCTACAGGTAAAATGTGTTGTAAGATTCCTATAGGAAATATTGAATTATTCATGTGTAGCAATGGAGTTAATGGTTTAATTGACATGTTAATTAATTCGAAGGGTTTAAAAGACCGAAGCCATGGAAAGTCAAGTTTTTTATCGAAAAGTGAAGAATAGCCGACTGTGCAGGAACATCGGTTTCCAAATCAAATGCACAGATAGATTAAGAAAACATATGCAATGACTATTGCTTCATAAATGAATAAATAATTAATCATCAACGAAGCATCGGTCAGTAGACATGAACAGCATGCTATCAGATGAAAATGAATAAATCACTTTCAAGTGACTTTAGATCATTAGATGTACAAGAATACTTAGCGGGTACGTAAATATTTAACATATATATAGATCTATAGTGGTTAAGCTACCTGTATATTTGTAAACAGTTGAGCATTTTAATTTTCATGTTATTTCATGTTGTTTCAATATTGTTATAAATTATTTTTATACAATTTTTAAAATCAGTCATATTTTATCATGGACTTTGCTTCGTGCAAGGAAATTTTTCAATATTGAAAAGACAGAAAACTTCAGAATTGAACTGGGAAGCATACATTTATTTGATTTCTCAATGTTTGAAGACATTATTTCTAAACGCTAAACACCACTGCCATAATACAAAAAGTTAATTGTAACATGAATGCAGCACTTTTCAGTTGCTGTGCACACCCCTGGGTTTAAACAAACAATCAATGTTTTTCATGAACTGTTCAATAACATCAAGCAAATAACTTGACCTGAAAGCAATTTCAGTGTCAATATGTGATTTCAGTTCAAAAGGCAGCCAGTCAGAAATAAAAATAATGAATTGTAAACATGCACTATATCCAATGAGTAATTTAATATCAGTCACACTGAATATTGCACGCAGCCCTTTTCATGTATTTCCAACAGGTAATTGTAATTAAAAGAAAAATTTACATGAAAAGCATTTTTATCCCCAAATTTTAAGCTTCTTTTATCTCAAGACTAATCTATTATAATGTTCAAAGTGTTTGACACTGCTTTTTATAATTCAGATTCCATTGGTATCTGGGATTGTTTTTCCAAGGTTGATAGACCAATTGGCTAACAATTTTTAAAAGTATTTTGAGTTTAAACTTCAATTTGAACGCCAAAATGAAAAAAGTATATTGAACAATTTTTACCTCTCTAGAGTCTAATAAAATTCTCCCAAAATCAATTGTTTTTTAAAAATAAAGTTTTCACAACCCAACCCAGAATTTGAAATTGACAGCATATAGGCTTAAGGCAAAAATTCTGGGTACATTTCGAATATAGCGGTCCCTGGTTTATTCACGTTATTTAGTCAATGTGTTTTAATTGATTGAATAACAGAAATAAATGAGGGACCGCTATTCGACCATTGAAGTATTTCTCGGTTATGACTGTGAAATAACGAGATCTATTCTGGGTTTTAGCGGTGACTTCCGGTCTCGTGAGTTAGTCGTTAGTTGGTGTTTGGACTTCGTAGAGAGAGAGAGTCGACGAGTCGGTTTAATCTTAGAGAAGTTTCAAGTAAACGCGCATTGAGTAGACTGAGGCCTAAGCCTACGACCTGTACCAAATTCTGTAATCAGTGTAATTATTATATAAAAACGACGTGAAAATTCCCCATCTCTGAAGTCCAAACGCATAGGTACCAGTCCCCAAAGGCCAAACTCCAGACGGATTTGAGGGCCCCCGGCCAGAATTCTTACTCTGCAGAGTTCCGGGGCAGAGTTCTCATCCCTCTCATCATCTCATGTAACATTCGAAAGTGTGTAGACCTTTGTAATGTTAATATTCTAGAAGGTATACTCACAATGTCTGAAGATATTTCAGATTGCCTTCCAAGTGAGGAATGTAGCCCACATCTCCAAAGTTCCGAGAGCTAGCAGTCGATGTTCTGCGACTGGATTGAGCGGGGGAAGGGCGCAACGAGAAATCTCCGTGCCCATGGACATGCCCCAGATTTAGAGACTCTATGTTGCCTCCGTTTCTATGATCTGTCTCGTCAGCCTGGCTAATACTTTCTCTGATATCTGCCATGGTTCAACAAGTCAGAATATAGTGTTTAAGTCTCAAGAATCTTTGAATAAGTGGACACTATTTTACACAGGATTTTGCACTTGACATTTCGTCTCCACTGCAACAACGCTATAAGGTCAGGGGTCAAGTCCCCCAATTCGATTTTATACAAAAACGCAAATTTAAAAACCGCATATGATAAGAAATCAAACATATCGGAAACAAATACCTTTAATTATTTCCGATTGCTTCGAATATAGAATTTTTCTGAGTTCCTTTCAAATAATCATGAAATATTTTAATTGCAAATGAAATTGTGGTAGATCATTTCAAAATGTCTGCGCCCTGAGAAATGTAAACAGGGTACAGTAAGTCGAATATTTTCAAACGAAATGACGTTTTCGTGCTCATCTAGAAGAGTGGTTGTGACTGGAATGGGTCTAGTTACAAGTTTAGGAGTTGGTTTAGAACATGTTTGGGAAAAGTTGATTTCAGGACAAACTGGAATCACTAAGACGACGGGCAAAGGTATTGTCATACTACAGCCCCTTCGACTCAGGTCGAGGGACTGTAACAATCGCGGGGGGTCTACCGAAAGTAGCGATCGGGTTACCGATAGTAGTTTAAGCGGAGTGACGTCATCCGCATATGCTTAGCGATACTGGATTAGCGTGCAATTGATTCAGTCGGTCGTTTTCAACGACTGGCTGAGTTGAGTCTAGTATTGTCAATGTCGGTTGTCTATTGATTTGGGCCGTGGCTATTTAAACGACTGGTCTATGTCTATGTCTATATGATATTGTGCAGACCTCATATATTGAGTATTTTCGCACAAGTGAGCTAAGGGGTGGTAAAGGACTTCAGAGTCTTGGCTTTAACTCTAGAAAGGCTAATTCCACGACTGAGAATTATCCACGCTGATTGGCCGTTTGGCATGATGTAAGATCCAGTCGTATAAACACGGAAAACACTAATGTCACTATCCGCCCGACTGAGAATTCTCCACGCTGATTGGCCGTTTGGTGTGACGTCAGATTCAGTCAGCTAAATAACACGGCAAGAATTTACTTGACGGTGATTGAAAAAAAAAATCAACATTCTTTCAAAAATAATGTGTGGCTTGAAAAAACCAAAAAAAGGCTAAAATGAAAAAAAAAAAATGTATGAATTTTTAAAGTAACACAACCGGTTTCAGGCTGTGCTAAGGTTTAGAAACACAATTTGGGAGTTCTATTGGGTCAGAAATGGCTTCACGAAGTTATGAACTTTGAGTTGAGACAAACATCTCGAAAATCCCTCGTATAGTTGTGGTTTAATCGAGCCGTCTGAATGACAGGCACGCACAAGGGATCAGCGGTTTGGCATTAAATCACTAAAACACGACGGATTCTTGGCTCTACTCAAAGGTCATAACATCAAGAATGCAATCCTGACCGACCAAAAAACCCAAAATGTGTTTTTAGACCTTAGAGAGCAAACATGGGTCTTTAAATAAAAAAAAATAGTTTGTTCAGCTGAGATTTGAAAAAAAAATATTTTTATGAATTTTGAAATAAAAAAAATAGTTGGTTCTGCTAAGATTTGTAAAAATGATATTTTTATGAATTTTGAAATAAAAAAATAGTTGGTTCCGCTGAGATTTGTACTGGGAATCTAAAACCTATAAAACACAAAATGAAAAAAGAAATATTTGTATCAAATAAAAAATTACAAGAGACTTCGCTGAGATTTGGAGTCGCGATCCCCGGCACATAAGCACTACCGACACTCCGCTGACCCACGGCAACTACTTGACATGTAGCAGGAATTTTAACTTGTTATACGAAAAGTAGTGACGTCACAACAAACGACCAATCACCGTCAAGTATGTTTTGCCGACTACATCTGACGTCACACCAGACAGCCAATCAGCGTGGAGAATTCTCAGACGGGCGAATAGTCTTTGGCGTACTATTTATCTGACCGAGTCGGTTAAATAGACACTACTATTGATTTGACTCACTTTGAAGTTTGAAATGTGACTGTCTTTACCGTCGTTTACTAGGGTTGGCCCCCGTCTCTCTCTCTCTCTCTCTCTCTCTGTGGATAGAATATGGGAAGGATTTTTAGCCTGAAGGGTTGATAGTCCGAAGAAAAACTTGTTCGATTTTTGGAGTAAAGTGGTTAATCAAGGGTCAATACTCCAAAGGGTCCAAACGACTCTTCGGACAATCGACCCCTTCTTTTAAGCTTCTGACTACCACTATTTGCACTGAAGACCATTCACATTATCAAGCGGTTCAATTAGCCAGTTGAATTCAATATTTAAATTGACACATTACAGAGTTTGAAAAGCTTCCAAGTAGAGTTGCAGGTACAGTACCTCGTGGCAGTGCAGATGGTGACCTTGACCTTGAAGTCCACATTTCTCCACCGGATCTACGCACCATGTCCCTGGCATCTGCTTATGCACTGATAGCAACCAAAGAAGCTGTGAGACAGTCTGGCTGTGTGATGGATGCAGATGGGCCTGATTCATATAGGAGAGGTGGGAACCCAGTTTTAATACCTGCTTTTATTTTTCATATTATGACACATGAACCTAGGTTACATTAACATACGTGCCAAGGGAGCAAGTCCTAAAACCGGGAGATTAATCATTTTTTGAATTTCTGCGGCCGGGAGTTCTATTGTTTTTAATGCAGGGGATCCAAAATCTGCCCTGGAGGTATGCTCTAAAACCGGGAGACTCCCGGCGAAAACGGGAGACTTGGCAGCTCAGCATTAAGTGTCCAAACAGCTGTTTGCTTTTACTGACCGAAAGTGTTAAATATTGAGAAAAGACCGAAAATTCCCAGATCAGTTCCCGTCCGAAATGTTCTGTCTTTTCAATGTTTTAATATTGATTGAATATTTTCATGCACACTTAATATGTATGCTGTTCTATTTTCACATCTACACTTTCAATATGTATGACATTCTGCTAATTGTTTGAAGGACTATCGGATCACGACATCCAAATATTTTGGAACTACGAAAAATTCTAATTAAAGATCATTGGCCAACAATTCAGCCATGTTTTCAATGAGACTTGCTTGCGTGAGGGAGTCTGTTACCTCAATACATGAACAAATAGAATTATAACAGAAATAGTAATGAACTTTTTCACTGTGCTGTCACTATAGGTGTTGCTGTTGGTATGGGTATGGTTGGACTAGATGACATTGTTTCGACAGGGATGTCGTTGTATGAGAAAGGTTACAGAACAGTCAGCCCACACTTTGTACCAAGAATACTCACGAATATGGCAGCAGGCAATATTGCTTTAAGATACGATTGCAAGGTTTTTGTTACTGTTATTTACATTGAGAAGGCCAGAATATTTTAGTATTTAGAGTTTATGTAAAGTATGTTCTCGTGAACAAAAGTTATTATAATCACAAGCTTTTAGTAATTCACTGTTGATAAAATAAGTTTTCTATCTTTTTGTATCTTCTGAATACTGACCTATCCTGCTCACCAGAAATAAACAACAAACATTCCAGAGTTTATAAGATGTAAAGCTGAAGAGTTCATGTTCTAGCTTATAATATATGATGTCTCTTAAATTTCCACTCTTGAACATGTTGTGTGCAAGAACATCAATATTTAGAAGATAAGATCAAAATAAATTTGAAAAATAACACAAAAATGTTGAAGTCCTTGCTAACATTTCAGTTTATTCAGCAACGCTCATACAATAGGATACATGTAACTTCATCATTTTTTTATGCATGTTACCTACCTAATGATGGTTGCTCAATAAATTAAATTGAAACATTTTTGTGTTGTTTTTCAAATTTATACTATTAAAAACACCATGGAGATGCACTGACTAGTTTGAAAATTACCATTAATTTTAATTACTAGAATAACATCTTATCATTTCAGGGACCTAACCATGCTGTGTCAACTGCTTGTACAACTGGCTTACATGCGGTCGGTGACGCGTACAGATTTATCAGGTATGGTGATGCTGATGTTATGATATGTGGAGGAGCTGAAGCCTGTGTCTCCCCTGTAGCTATGGCGGGCTTTGCAAGAATGCGGGCCCTTAGCACGAAATTCAACGAAACTCCTGAGTTAGCCTCCAGACCCTTTGATGCGGACCGTGATGGATTCGTTATGGCCGAAGGGGCGGGGATTCTGGTGCTGGAGGAATATGGCCGTGCTCGTGAAAGAGGTGTTCAGATTTTTGCGGAGATTTTAGGGTATGGACTGTCAGGAGATGCACATCATATGACGTCTCCCCCCGAGGATGGGGACGGGGCATATAGATGCATGCAAAGTGCTCTAAAGGATAGTTGGTTAACTAGTGAAATGGTTGGTTATGTAAATGCCCATGCTACCTCCACACCATCTGGTGACTTAGCTGAGTGCAATGCAATACAAAGACTGTTCAAGGAGAGATGTAGTGAATTGTATGTTTCCTCTACTAAAGGTGCAATAGGACACCTGTTAGGAGCTGCAGGAAGTGTTGAGGCTATATTCACTATTATGGCTATAAACTCTGGTGTTATACCACCAACAGCTAATTTGCATAATCCTGATGGTGACTTTGATTTTAAACATGTCCCCCACAACAGTGTGAAGTGGACATCTGAAAACAGAATAGCATTGACAAACTCTTTTGGATTTGGAGGTACCAATGGTTCTCTTTGTATTGGAAATATCAGGTGATGATTATAAAGATGGATTGTCCATTTGAGCAAGCGGTCCCTTTGCTCGTGTTAGTAATGATTTCATAATTTGTTCTTAACATACCTGCTTACACAAATTGGATATCAATGGGCGACTCGATAACAGTTGTATTACCCAGGCACACCTCCATTCACTGCACTTATCTCTAGGCGGTTTAATGACCCGTATGTTCGCGGCCATTTGCCCGTTAGACAACAGGAGTGAATGGAGGTGTACCCGGGTAATAACACTGTTCTCGAGTTGCCCATTGCTAACTGTTGAAGAGAAATACACTTTGGTATAAATGAACAAATTATGTTGATTTGGCCTCCAGTTCCTATCATTGATGGTGTACCAATCAATACAGATCAAAAACAAAAACTTAAAGCTTTTTTCTTTTATTGCTGCAAATTGCTAAAATTTAAAAACTGCCTTCCCTATATGAAACGCGGTAGGATTTCATCCAACACAAAAACCAAACCTACCTAATTATTTCGTATCTGAAATTTGTTCAGTTTATGTATAACTCAAAATTCAACTTTCAATTGAATTTTCCCTTAAAAAAGACAAATTTGGTAGCCACTATACATTGTTTCTTGCTCGCTGATAATAATTGTTCTGTCTCTCAAATCTGACTTCCTCTTATATTTATTTGGTGGCTAAACATAGCCCATCCTTTCCTGTACATTATTGTACTGTCCATTTTAATATTAACATCCCGGTCATTTCTAGCACGTCTTCTTTTATCTTCTTCGTCATCATAATCATCATCATCATCAATTGCTGGTCTTCTCTCACGTCTATTCTTCATCTTGTCTGTCATTGGTTGAGGCGTTGGTCTCAAATTGCTGCCGTCACGCCATCTTACATGGTCCAAGCTTTTATAGTCATCGTCATCATCATCATCTAATGACTTATCGAAAGAAACATTGCGTTTTCCAATCGTCGGCTGTGGTTTTGAATAACCGTCTCCCGGCACTCTCCGAGCAACAATACGATCATCTTTTTCAGTTTTGTCCGGGGTCAGATGGTTGTTGTGAACTTTAGCTCGATTTTCTCTACTGTACTCTTTCTTAGTGGGTGTTTTTCTTCCATTTTTGTCACGTGATCTTGCTTTGTTGTCCAGAGAAGATAGTTTATTGATGTCCAGCTTTCTCTTTCTGAAATATCAAAAATTATTTGTTAGTCCAACAAAGAGCACAATATATCTCTGAAACTACACTGACGTTTATTATCAAACCCATAAAAAATAGCTTACATTCCAAAGGAGGCAGTTTGGAAATCAATTTCATATTTGATCATGTATTTTTGACGTCCTACTGAAAAGATTTCAATTTGAACTAACCTTTTACGACACATTGATATGATGGCAATCACTAGAATACAGGTGAGTGAAGTAAACAGTCCAATGCCCGCTACCATGGCTGCTGTTTCCCATTTCTTTAACACTGTTCCACAGTTGTTATGGTTACTCGGACAAACACAACTGAAACATAGTGATACATGTATAACTTTTTCACAAGTGAGGTTAGCCATGATGCCATAAAGTAATTGCATGATTGGAAAAAACAATTTCACAGATTTTTCAGAAAGTTTGTTAAAATTTCCGTTTCGAAAAGATTCGCATGTGAGATTTAAAACAAAATGCACGCGGTAGGGAGTGAATCATATCTTTAAAACTACCTATAAATTAAAACTATGTTTCATTTCGTAAATCCGCACCTGTATTTTCAAAAAAACGCAAGACGTCTCCAAACCAAACTTGTGTATTTTTTCGAGTCAAATTGGAAAAGCAACTTGTGAAGTAACGAAATGTCCAGCAAAGCCTAAGAAATGAGTGCCTTTATCCAGTGGATTTGGTGTAGAACTTGACAGTTAATATAAAGATACTGTCTCCTCGTTGGTGAGGATCTGGGATCAAAATTCAAATCAACTAGAAATTTGTGTACGGGTCCTTTGATGAATATAATTAACCTGCATCTTAGTAAAAAAATTCAAAAAAAAATCCGTAAAGGGGTAAATTTGAGGTTTTTATCCTAAAAAAGTGTAAATTTCAGAAACCTTGTCAGGCGACAAGGTTTTTTTGGATACAAAGATCTTAAATTTTCCCCTTTACCGATTTTTTTGAATTTTTTTACTATGATGCAGGTTAATTATATTCATCAAAGGACTGGTACACAAAATGTCTAGTTGATTTGAATTTTGACTCCAGATCCTCACCAACGAGGAGACAGTATCTTTAATTTTAGTAGTTGTTTATTTGATTTTTTCTCTATATTTTCCGTCATTCAACATTACATAGCATTTACCTGAAGCCATCCACCACATCTAGGCACTGGTAGGGTTCACTGCACGGGCTGGAGTAACAATCGTCAAAGTTCTCCTCACAATTCTTCCCCACATAGCCAGCAATACACTCACATATATAGCCCTGGTCAAAGAAACCACGGGTACGCCTGCCAATGTCGGTACAGTCCGGGTCGTTGTTCTGTCCTAGAGAATAAAGTTGCTTTATTAATGAAAGTTGCGTTGTTAAAAATACTGTCTCCTCGTTGGTGAGGATCTGGGGTCAAAATTTAAATCAACTAGAAATTTTGGGTTTGAGTCCTTTGATGAATATAATAAACCTCTGGGACCATATTGGTCCCAGATAAACCTGCACCTTAGTCAAAAAAATTCAAAAAAAATCGGTAGAGGGGTAAATTTGAGATCTTTGTATCCAAAAAAACCTTCTCGTACGAGAAGGTTATCGAAATTTACACTTTTTTAGGATAAAAAAACTCAAATTTACCCCTTTACCGATTTTTTTACTAAGATGCAGGTTAATTATATTCATCAAATGACTCGTACACGCAATTTCTAGTTGATTTGAATTTTGACCCCAGATCGTCACCAACGAGGAGACAGTATCTTTAAGAGAAAACGCTCGTTTGCTCAAAAACATTCGTAACTAATACGTTTTTGATTTTTAACTATATGTTCCGTGGAGATGCATGGTTAGTGGTTACGTTAACTCATTACATCTGTCTGTTTTGTCGGAGAGTATTCAATTATTACCTTTGCAAATGGCGCCATTTTCACATGGTTGGGCGAGAACGTTAATGTTGATTATAATACTCTGCTCATTTCTGCCAACACTATCACGTAGCACGATCTCAAACGAATCATTCCCAACGAATCCGTCTTTAGGGACGTAACTCAGAAGAG
>JAOXYC010240791.1:0-10386 GCA_028565715.1 Phoronis pallida
ATTCCGCTGGTCGCCATCCCATTGGACGAGCTGTGGTTGACCTATATTTGTTCACGTGAACAGTTCTTTGTTACCGTAAGGTCATTCAGTGTGGAATTTTCAGCGAGTCAACAACCCTTTGTTTGCGCTCACTAAAACTCTATTTTTTTTTAGTTTTCCCTTTTTTTTTCGCGGAGTATTTCAGCTATTTTGCACATTTTGTCACCCACCCATCCCTATCCCCTTATTTGTTACCACTTGGATAACTTGTACACTCTGGGCGTGTTTATGCGCCCATTTTTGCATATTTATATGTTTCATCTTATCGTTTGTTTATATAATAAACATTTTCAACCTTCCTGTATTCATATCTCTCTGCAAACCGAGCTCGAAAATCTTTCCAACAAATTATTAACCAAGATAAAGCAATATACAGGCCCAACTGTTACTGAAGCAAGAAAGTACTGCTAATGCCTTCATAATTGTTACATTGATTTTCATGCATTTTTCAAATAGATGAAGCCACTTTGAAGTGCTCGGAAGGCGGAACACTCTGCCACCAGTATTCAAAATGCAATAAAAGGATGAAGAGATGCAAATGTAACGCCGGTTATATATCAGAAGGTGTAGATAACTGCACTGGTGAGTAGTAACCGTTATTGTTTCTCTGACATATTTATATCTAATTTTACAATGTCCAGTTTAACGTGTAAACTCTAATCCGGCCAACAGTTTAACTGTTTTGCGTTGTGTAACAACAATGCGTTCCAAGAGCGTTTGATCTCGGTACCTTCTATCAATAATAAATTCAACAAATCGTGTTGCAGTCCTTTGAGCGCCAGACTGTAACTTTTTTTTCTTTAAATACGTAACGTTTTAAAACATCTCTGCTCTACTTCACAACCAAATAACATAAATGATTGGAAACTGTTTGTCTTTCAGCTGTGGGGTTGGTTGACTGTTACCAAGGCGGGACGAAATGTGTTAATGGAGATAAGGTATGCAACTATGCAGTAAAATCATGCCAAGGTAAGTGTCAAGAAGTTTATATATGTAATTGTACTGATACCGGGGATTTCCGAAAGAGCGCCCTGGGCGCTCTTTCGGAAAACATGGGTGCTCTTTCGGAAACACAAACGTCACTCAATACTCGTGCTTTTTGAGGTTTTAGGCGGTAGGAGTGTGCGCAAATGCATCTAGAAGACTAATTACATATTGTTCTTGGGTGAAACGTATGTGATTCCTAAATTACGACATTACACAATTGATTTTGAAAAATGCTATTTGTATGGCTATGCTACTTTATTATTGTTAGCAACCTCACTTGACTTAGGGTCTCAACATATTCTGAACTTGAATCAAAGTTTATAAACGGTCCTGTCATGACCTCAAATAGAAAAAATGTGAAAAGATGCACAGCGCCGCTCACGGGGGAACATTTATACTGGCTATTCAGACATAATTAACTCCGGCTGGGTAGCTCAGTTGGTTAGAGCTACCGAACGGCAATCGGGAGACCTGGGTTCGATTCCCAGCCCAGTTCGGATTTTTTCTGTCTTTTCAAATTCAGAAAAAAATATGATTTTTCCAAAAATTGAACAGTATTCAAGCGTTTGAACTTTTAATGCATGGGCGCTCTTTCGGAAACGATCTCAAATGTTGAAAAAAGCGATTTGGCCCAAGAGAGAGCGCCCATGGGCGGTCATTCGGAAATTTTCTGAGAGAGCACCCATTGGCGGTCTTTCAGGGGGGCGCTCTTTTGGAAATCCCCGCGGGTAAAACAAAGGTGAAACTAGGAGTGATAGATGTACTACAAAGCAAAGAGATGAGAGCCGTGAGCCAATGAATGCAGTTTGACGTTGAAATTAACAGAAAATATAGTAAAAAAGTCAGATAAACGGCTAAAACTTACATTTATATTTCTTCAAGGTCTTGTGTATGATATCTTGTTTGTCAATTTGAAAAAGGGTTTTTTCAAGCCCCCCGGGCGGAAATATAATATAATTTTTAGCCCTTTATCTGGCTTTTTTACTGTATCTTCTGTAAAACAAATTCAACTTAGACATGGTGTAATAATACCGAGTGTTCAATCCATTAAAATATGTTACCAATATGCCTTTATAAATCTGCGTTTGACAAAATCACAGCATTGATTATTTGAACAAAAATGGGGCTCAGACCGGCAACGAGACACTATTCATGTAGGTTGGTGCGAATATCTTGGAAGTAGCCCAAAAGATTACCGACTAGATCGCAGCGTCGCTTTCCGGAATGGATATGGTATGGAGGTCCGCCATACCCATTGGCAGGGGTACAGGGGATATCCAACGAGTTTTTTGACGGAAATATGATGAGCGATTGTGTAGCTGATGCATGGATACCAAAAACGAAAGAGGTTGCAAAAGATGTTCATGATATCTAGAATAAATCATAACAATATGTATTTTGTAGCCGCCGCTTTATCAAAATTCGACAGGTCATAGATAATTTATGTTCTCTTGGTCACTCTGTTTATTGCACTCTTCGAAAATGCAACGATTTCGAGGCGAAATATTTGAAACAGGAATGTGTACTCTTATCTAGTCTCTTCACAGTCTCTCTCGAATGGAGTATTCAGCAACGGGCTGAGTCTCACTCTCATCCATCAGCCATGTAGTCAAGAGTGTGGGAGTTTGCGTATGGGCTGCTGCAGATTTGAATGTCTTGTGTTCCAAGTGTGTAATCATGAGTGTATGTGTGTATGAATAGATGGTGCCATTTTTATTGGAACACGTATGTCATTTATTGCAAATGGGCAATGAGAATATGTTTGATTGATGGACGTTTGATATTTATGTTACGAGGTCGTTAACTCACGAATGAGAATGGTGCTGGTTACTTGAAACATTGATGTTTATACTTTATTCAAACAGACCCAGCGGTTGTGAAGTGCGCGTATGGCGGAACACTCTGTCACCAGAATGCGACATGCCACACAACGACGGCATCCCGGACATGCAAATGTGACGACGGTTTTGTGGCCCAGGGTGTAGATAAATGCACTCGTAAGTAAAAGTCGCTTTCTCTTCTGTCTTATTTTATATCCTACTTCTTTGATTTGTATAACTGCTATACTTTCCAAGAGCTTAATCCGTACAACCTCAATCAGTACATATCCAAAATATCTCTATTCAACTTTTTCTTAGTTTAAAATTAGTTATGCATATCTTATATCAAAGACTTTATCTAATATAATCATTTAACCAAGTACTCGCAGCCAAATGTTAAAGCTTTAGAAAGCTTTCAATGACGATCCGCCATCTTGTTCACTCTAATGTCCGAGTCGGTCGCCAGGTGGCAACACGACCGACTCAGGGACTTGAGGCTTCTGGTGTCTAAGGAGGTGTTTGTAGACACCAGGGAGGTTAAATCGTCCTGCGTCCTGGTTCAGACTGGCCCCGTGCATAAATACCTGGATGGACTCCCGCACACCACGCTCAAACCAGCTGTTGTCACACTTCTTTCCAGTCGATTTTATGTCCGGTTTCACTGGTATGTTTCACCACGGGGGAGCCCACGTGACTGGGGCGACGGTGTTCTTCTAATCTGGCCCCTAATGGTCTTTCCGTTTCCCCAGTATAGTTATTGTCACACTCCAAACATTTTATGTTTCAATCAGTATGCCAAATTTGATGAAATTACAATTCAAATTATCGAAAAGAACATTTTTTTCACCTTACTAAATGTTTTTGCGCTGTTAAGAAATCGCATCTTAAACCCCCTGGTTAAAACAGAAAAACTGCACTGTTGTTTTCCGGTGAATATCACACTTCTAGGGTCGATCAAGCTTCATATTCGACTCATTGAAGGTCAATAATTGTATAATAATTTGTTATTTTGTTTTTCAGCGGGCTCTAAACCGACCACAGAAATTACACCGAAGTCTGAAGCTACAGGTATAACAATGGCTTTAGAGATACGTAAATAAGTTCATTTGTCGCAGTCACTTACATTTAAAATGTGCAAAAGCTCACAATGGTCTTTCGCCATCTTTGTCAAGCACTAGAATGTTGAGAATGAGGCTGGCGGGAAATCGCAGCGACATATGGTGTAGTGTTGGTGAATGTTTTTTTTTAAATGGAATCGCATACATGGTCCAATTGATACTGACCCACATCCCTATTCATACAATGATCTCCATGCATGCTTTAGATATTACGGTTAATTATCTGGAATTCCGTCCTCATTATTGCCACCATTTCCACAAAGCTGTGAAGACTGACAATTATTTGATGTCATAATTCACCATTTGTATTATATATGTACAATCACAATATCCGGGTCGATGATCATGACTGTTAATGTTAACGCTTTCACCGAATATTTCGGTTATGAGCGATTTTGTCCCTTTTGAACAATGTTGTTTTATAGCTTGATTTTTCATTTTATTTACGAGTTGATGTCGTGAACTTCATTTCTTTTGGTTTTGGACCTAATATTTCGTGATGGTGTTTTTCAGCGGGCTCTAAACCGACCACAGAAAAGACTCCCAAGTCTGAGGCTACAATGATTATGGGATTACATCAACATTTCTTCAATTTCGTCCTCGTTATTACCATGATTTTCATGTTTTGATATTCATCAAATGTACATCATTTATGGATATTGGTATGATACAGATTTTACTTTCTTGGATGAGATTTGAAAAATCATAGAACGAGCCTTTGTCGAGTTTTATGATGTTTAAAATCGAATTCAATAAAAGTGTATTACTTCCCATGATTTTAAGAATCATTTTATCACATAACATTGCCAATTTAATTGCGAAGAAATGTGAAGTTTTGAGTAACCCATTTTGAAAGTTTGAGTACTAGAATGCATAACGCATTAATGTTATGTTATAGTGTACCTTAAACGTAGATGTTCCGACGCTGTGTTACTTTATATATTAACGTATATGTTGACAGACCTTCACTTCTAATTTAATGACCAACTACACACCTACCTGTTCAGAAAACGGCCCGGGGCGCATATGATCTTTTTTTTTCGAATTTTCGTCGAAGTACATTGACATGTTATTGATTGTTTTTATATACCTCATTAAATTATTTAAAAAAAAAATGTTGTTTCAGATAATCACGCATGCCTCCTGGGCGTTCAGTTAATTTGTTTGAGGAGCGTCATAAGTTCAATTAGTGGTTTCATTAACACTGGAAGGGAAACGGGACATTGATATTGGGGACTGCGATTGTTGTTGTTGTTGTTTTTTCATAGTTTTTGATTTTATTCTAATTTGAACTAATGATCTGATGAGTTCTCAGAGTAGATATGTTTTTTTAAGCCTAATTCTTTAAAATAGTGAATTTTCCTTAGAAACTGTGAACGTTCTTTCCTGTTTTTAAAAGGCATAGTGGGAAATGTTTCGTAACAATATATTAATGTCAACATTAATTACGTTCAACGTTTTTCTTATAATATATAGTCATTTTATAAAATAATTATAAATCAAATTACATTGTCATTGTTCATACTAATTTGCTTATGTATAAATGGAAACAGTGATTTTGTTTTACTTTTTAACTCCGTTATTTGATGATAATTTTGTTCAGTGTGTAAGATACCTTTCCACATCCCAGTTATTTTGATGTTGGATTGTTTTCTTTAAAGGAACTCATCTTCGAGTTTCAGGGTAGTGTATTGTTTTGGTTTTTGAACCAGAGCGTTAAGGTTTTAAATTTATGGCTAGAAATACTCATCTATTGCGCCTATCATATTCAAAATAAAAAACAGACATTTCTCGCCAATTTCAAGCTTCAATCGAACAACCGAAAACTAAATTGTAGGTCGTCATTTAACGAGCTTTTAATCCAGGAAACTATGGACGATTCACTTTTCAACGTTGACAGTTGAACCTTTGCTGAGCCATTTGCGATGATAAAAATGCAACTTTAGAGTCTTGTTCAGGTGTTCTGAGTGTTTGAACGGGGGAAGTTTTTGTTGTTGTTACCGGCGAGGTGTGTCTCTTAATTAAATGCAATTTGATTGTTAGTCGCTAGTAACACTTTGTTTTGTATGATAGCGACACTATACATTTCGTATGAGATTCCATGTGTAAAGTGAATAAATTGTTGATGAGTTGAACATGATGGTGTTTGATTTTAAAAACGAGTAATGTTTTGAAGGTCAAAGGTGATAACTACTATATTCGTGTATACTTGAAAAGACATGGTTATAAAAAAGACTTGTCTTCCATTCTTATTAAACACGGACAATTTACGTTTCTAAAGCAAATCAAAACTTCAGAGGATTATTAATTACTTTGAAAATATCACAAAAATAAAAATAAAGCGCATGGAAACCAATGGCAAAAATAATGATAACTTCCTATCAGGGATACCTCAGGGTTTGATTCCCAGTTCAGTTCGGATTTTTTCTGTCTTTTCAAATTCATCTCAGTACTTATACTTATTTATTTATTTATTCGTTTAAACCTTAACAAGGAGAAAAGTAAAATTACAATAAATAATACAAACAACACAATACAAACAGCCTAAAACGCACGACATAAAAGTGACAATAGGTTGTGTTCCATAGACCTGTTTTCAATGTTTTCATCAAAAAGTATAATGCAGTATCATTCTAGAGTAATGTCTTTATGAAAGGGACTTGTGCTTCTTTACTCTTTTGGTGTATAAGAATTATAACTAGTATATGGTTTAAAAGATTTCAATCCAGACGATTGAGCACGTGGATAGACACTCATGCGCAGATGAGCAACTGAGCGAAAGTCTAGCTCGTCAGAGGGTTCGGGGAAATGTAAACATGGCGGCAAATTTCCGATTGTAAAGCGTGTTCGAGCACATTCCTCAATATCTCCCACATGTGAATCTAAGTTGATCTCTAAGAGATCTTCCCATGGGTATGTATTGTCGTCCCAGTATGTTGAACAGTTGTACGCTTCGTATTCCATATCGTCTCTAAGTTGCACTTGTATTTTGTAGTGCGCTTGACCGTTCCGGACACGATCAACAATCTCCTGACGTAGATAGGTCTCAGGTCTTGTTTCATCTTCTGCTCGTCCATTTGTTCTGCAACAAAGACCGATGGTTTAAATTGACATCCGGGCATGTTGAAACGAAAGTATGGTAATGTTATAGGGTATACACACATTAATCAAGTTTAATTTCCATGTAAAAACACGTATGACATACCGTAAGAATTGAAGGTCTTTCTGAACATCTTTAGAAAGAAGACCAGTTCGATCACCCGACTCTAATTCTCCTTCGAATGGGATGACTCGAAACCTAGCCTGTCTTTCTACACCATACTTTGATGTAAGGACGTAGGTTAGTTGTGAATGGTACGTCAGACTGTTGTAAGAGTCAGGAGCACGGCGCCGGAACTCTACTGATGCTTCGTATCTACAAGGTAAATAAATGCAGTCGTTGTGCCCGAAACGTTTTTGCAATTTTTAGAAAGTCCGGGCTCCAATCTGATATACAACGCTGTATTGAACTTTGAATGCAGACGATTCATTTGAAAATAAAAATTGTTTAAAACGAGTAAAATAGAAAATGTCTCATGTCGCCAAGGTTTGATACAAATTCATCTAAAGGAATTTTTTTGACGACATTCAAAGTTCAAAGTTTCTGATGAGAAGGTCAGATCAAATAAAATGGTTAAAAGATAGGGACAGTTGTTATGTTATGTGACGTACAAAAACCGGAATTGTGTGCGTCCGAATGATCAAGTTACGGTTTGAAGAAGTATTTCAAAATATTTTTATCATATGTAAATCTCTAACCTGGGATTTCCGAAAGAACCAGCTTACCGGAAAGGATATTTTCTAAGATAGTCCACAGTCTTTTTATATCCTCCTCTAGTTGCTGCAATAGTTTTTTGAAATGTCGGGACGTTACAAAACGGTGTTATTCTGCCTGTTTGCGCCAATAAATCCAACCGCTGCTGAGTATCTGTTTGGACTAGCCCAATCGTCATCGCTTTTCCGTGAAGTGCTGCGTCATCGTTGTTATTGGCGCCAAAATTTGAATGACGAGCTGTCACTGTAAATGTGTTTCCTTTCGCGAAGAACTCCGTCTCTGGGATGTTAGGATTGTCGACTACTTTTGCTGAACCTAATTATAAATAATCAATTTATCAGTATATTATGTATTTATTAATTGAACAGGTCCCAGGTGGAATTTAACATCAAGAAAAAAAACTCGTCTCTCGCATTGACAATGAAAAGGTCTGTTTCAAGTTCAGAAGTCCGACATTTAGACAATGCTGAGCATCAAAAAGAATCAGGAATTTTTTTATCAAGAAACATTTTAAATCATTTGTGGAGATGATCTAGTAAATAGAAATGTCGGTAAGGTTACCATGTTCTTCCTACCGGTACAGTTTCTACCTTGCAACATTTTCAACAAAGGGAAGTATTTAAGCAACTCAAAACTACATATCGGGATGTTCATTTGAAACGAATATTATAGCGAATTGAAGAGATCTTGCGATTATTAAACCTATTCAAAAAATGTCACCTTTCAATAAAACTCCTACAGGGTGTGTCAAGTTTGTTCCCCTGAAAAACGATGCTAAACGCAGCTTGGTTGCTATGGTGAAACATTTGTAGTTAAACCGAGATCTACCTGACACGCAGCTTGGCTCTTCCTGGAAAAAGATAACCCATCTTGGTGTTCGTATTGTTTTATATTGCCCATTGTATTTAAAAGTAGAGAAGCCCCTGTATAATCCTTCGAGAAAACCCGATATAATGTTGGTCATTTTAGAGATTTACCGGTAACATTTGGATGTTTCTTTTTTCAGGTGGGCCAAACTAAATGTTCCCACCATTGACACCAAAACTCCTAAACCACACAATAAACAAATACATTTAAGAATTTACAGACAATTGATCATTATTATCACACAGATGTTATCTATTTGTTAAAAACAATTCAGAATCATTCACACTTTCTGATTGAGCTGAGAACGAAAACATGTTCATTGCGACAAGATGCTCGAAAAGTTGAAATCGGGTAAATTTTTTAACGTTGAACATTTTTTAATAAATGCACTATGCAAGAACTACTTCATCGACATGCCTTACGTTAAATTGTTTTGCAAGACCCTCGCTGAACGCGTTCTCGCCGAAATAGTCTTTGTAGCACTCGTAACCCTCATTTGTCCACTCCCCGATAGGTGGCAGACTTGATCTGAAAACAAAAACAGGGGTGGAGTCATTCTTCGAGTGATCTGTTTTTGGTGTGCACGCACCTCACTCAACATTGAGTGTCTATCTAAGAAAACGACAAATAACGCTCACAGACATGATTGCGCCTGTGGCTTTGAGCAATAAATAACCAAATTCTAGTCCGCCCGTGATTCCTATCGATTCAGTTAAAACGGGACGTTGGCCTACATGTATGTGGTTTGAGAGAAATTATAACTGTACACAACATTTAAAAGAAAACGTTTACTTATATACAGGGTGTCCCATAAGTAATTAACCCCCAACTTTGTCCACGTAACAAGTTTCAACGTATGAAAGGTTAAATATTCCTTTCGAGTAGTTTTGATAAGCATGTATTTGAAACAAATATTTTTACAAGAGCCCAAAACACTGGGAAAATGTTTGGGGAAATCATTATTTTTTCGTTTTTTAAATTTTAAAAGATCCTTAATTTGGATGTACTCAAATTAAAAACAGTGTTGGTTTTCGAAAAGCGTCCATGGTCTGAAAAAGCGCCCATGGGGGCATTTTCGGGAAAAAAGTTATCTTTAAAAGTCCTATGTTGGAAATCCCGTACCCCGGTAATATTAAACAGATAGTATTTCATAACATAGAAGTTCACCGATTGCTCGACAGTAATTTGCAATGTTTTTTTAAGGAGAATGCCCTTCGGGTGTGCGCACGCGAGTAACGGGGTGTTGACTAATCACGTCGGTACAGTGGAGAACCGGGCACGCCATATCGTTACTAATCTCCGACTCTAAACTATTCCCTACATGCTCTAATGTTTTGGGAGTCAGTGCGAGGTGAATCTTAGCCCGCAGGGCAGTCACTTCACATGTTTACAACGGTAGGCCTATACTGCCAATGCGTATACCTATAATGTATCCAGTTGAAAATTAACTTTTCCTCCGAAAAGAAAACTTGTTTTAGGACACACAGTATAGGGAAGTATCGGGATTTAATTCTAAAAGCCTTGTCAACGTGTTACATTGATCTGACAACCCAGGATTTACTTAGTCAACAGACAACTTTTCATGCGATACAAATTGTAATAAAACACGTAGCATGGGAGCTCTGGCCAGTTATAGCATAACTGGCTAAATTTAACTTACCTGATATTGTTGAGCAAAGACACTGGTGTGCTGTTTCGCGACTTGTTTCGCGACTGCTCTGTCATGTTATTGCCGAGCAGT
>JAOXYC010241012.1:0-10384 GCA_028565715.1 Phoronis pallida
ATAATAATTGTTTAAATTCTATGTTTAGGAACAGCAATCTATTTTTTAAATCATCTGATTCTGATAAAAAATTGTAAAAAAAATTTTTTTTAGGAAAAGAGTGACCTAGCTAGATTGCTTGCAGAAGTGGTAGAGCCAAATATTGTTACCGTGGGCACCAAGAGTGTAAGTTATAAACTTGTAATTAGATTTGTTAAAAATTGAAACCATCAACAATTTTAAACTTTAAGGTTAATATCTTAATTTCTTTTTTAGCAATTTTAAAGTCACAGCATAAACATTTCTTCATAATTTTCATAGTATTTTCCCAACATGCCTGTTGATACAAAAATAGTATTTTGAGTATCACTTTTAGATATTCATCTATTTTACAGCCTTCGCCCAAGAAGCCACAGAAACCCAAATTTGCAAGAGTGACCGATTCAATCCCTAAAAAGCCTGATAAGACTGCTGTCACTGGTGTTGGTCTCAAGAAGAGCGACCTCGCCAAAAAACGCATGGTAGGATGCAAGTTTCATAGACTTCCATCTCAATCAACAATCTATTTTTCCATTGACAAGACAGTATTATCTATATATATTTGAACTTATTATCTTTTAATTTTTATTTGCCGTCTTTGTGAAGTCATAGTATGCAGTAAATCTGCCTCCGTGCTTAATGGCAGATACAGCCGTATGATATCCTGGTTTCCGCGTGAGAGTTTGGCAACTCCCTCTGAACAGGAAAATAGTCTGTCATGGGTTTACTTCACAAAGAACTCATTCCCAGCTGAACCGTCTGGATTAATGCCAGAAAAGTGCCTTTTGATTGTGCCTTACCAGCTGAGCTAATCTGTATGTCATTGTACATACATGTACCCCCTAAATCAGTAGGGGCACATTGATTAATTTATGTAAACAGGTTTGATTGAAGACAATTGTCCATTTGTTTTTATCAGCTTTATTGACGTACGTTCAAATTGTCTGAATGCTGCTCTCGCTGGGACTGAGTCCAAATTGTGTAATAATTGTCCAAGGGACATCATGAATAACAATAACACAATTCTCATCCACATGGTTTATTGAGAATAATGATGAATAAATCTGAACACATGTAATCCATAGTCATATATTATCAAACAAAGTTCCGTAAAACATGAGCTTTCGAAACTTATGTCCTTCCAGTGTAAACATTTTACTTCTGTTTACACTTTAAAGGAGGACGTTAGTTCGAAAGCTTGTGTTGACTAAATGTTTTATAACTTCACTTGGAAATAATGTGCAAGATTTTATCTGATTTTAATTTATTCATGGTAAATGACTTTTGCTTGCTCAACTTGTTAATTTCACAATTAGTTGAAAACTAACATTGTAACAAAAGTACATCCAAGTTTGACAAAATGTTCAAATTAACATTATACTGTGTTTCAGTTTAATCGTTTCCTGGCATTGCGCCCACATGGACAGCTTGGTCCAGGCTTGACCAGATTCGAGGAACTGGATATGAATTACATGACCAAAGCTATACAGAAGTAAGTCATGTAACTCTTATTGTTAATACTCGGACTAAATCTTGAAGATTAGGCAAATTGTTTATTACAACTCCCCCCACAAGTCTATTTTATTAGAGATGTCTCACCTTTTTTCAAGTCCCACATACAGAGGTACATTTTCTTTCATTGTATACAGTCAACCTATTATCATTCTGATGGTCGTTAGTAACTTTAAACTTGGTATGGTAGGTGTTGAGTTCAGCAATTTGGGTTTTGAGTATAACTGCAACCGTCATCATTTGCTTAGTATATAACTGTGGTGAACATGAATTCTAGTATTACGGGGAATTCATGAAACACTTTAATTTTTAGGTCATTCAAGCAGTTTACATACATGCAGAAACGAGCTCAGACCCTAAGTAACCTGCATGGGTTATGTGGTGATCTTCCCATAGTTGAAGGAATGGACTATCATTCAGATACTGTTGTCACCCTGAGAGAGATGTACACACCTTACGATGCTAACAAACCACGACTGATTGACACCTCTGTTGACGACTCAGCTACCACAGAAAGCAGTATCGATGTTGTTAAAAAAACAAATTCCTAGGACTACTGTTGGTATAAGTAGGCAAAAGCCCTTCTTGTCTTAAAATAGGATTACTGTGTGAAATGATTTTGTTATTTTTTTGTTTGTTTTTGTTTTGAGTACTACTAAATCATGAAATTTGTTTTGTTTAGTAATTGTTTTTTGTTATTTTTCTGTTATTTTTATAATAAAATAATCATTAAAAAAAATATTTGTTTTTCAATGTTAAAATAAGCATAAACAGGATAGCTCCTATCGTGTTAAAACGCCGGTTACCAGTTGTAAAAAAAAAACAGGTATATATTGAGACTGTTAAAATTCCATACGTTACGGGCGTTGCCCGTGTTCACTGGAAATAACACGTTTGGCACTCGTAGCTTAGTGGTAAGTGTCTTGGCCTTTTAACAAATAGGTTGCGGGTTTGCTCCCCGAGGAGTTGAAGTGGTACTTGAATGAACAGATCCGTAGCCTGGGTATTGTAAAGCGCTTTGAGTTTCCGAATCAAGAAAGGAAAGCAATATATAAGAAAGTGGGTATTATTATTTTGAGGAGTAATTTTTCAAGACAGAAATAACTTATATTTGGTCAAACTTTAATAAATATTGTGTTGAGAACAAAATTAATATGTCATTCAAAGTTCATAATTTTCCACATAGAAATTACCCTTTACTTATTTCAAATGTTTTTGAAATCAAACAAAATGTTATATTTTCAAACAATTTATTTATACATGAATCGATCCCCTACCAATATAAAATTTTGCCATAAAACAATTTGCATTTTTGCATCATAAGTGACCACATTCTTAGTTCTAAAACCAAGGTTCATTGAACATGATCTTTCAATTTCAAAAATCAATATACAGACAAGACTATCATGTCTTAAGTAAATAACAGTAGCAAACACAAGTGTTTCAAACCCGTTTTAGTGAACAACTCGACTTCAAATATTTCTAGTTAGTAGTACTAATTTTGCATTATAAATGAAAAGAGAAAGTATTGATCAAAGATACAAACATCTCATAATTTCAATTGAAGGAAACCAAATGCAGAAAAAAATCTTGTTCATACACGGGGAATCAAACCCACACTGTCTTTCCAACAATGAGAGTGTCAAAACATTTAGACCACAGACGTGATCTGACTATCGATCTAATTCAATGCTTTGTTAAATTGAATGCGGATAGTCGGATCTCATCAGTGGTCTAAAGGTTATTTCACCCCCTGCTGAGTGATAGATCTTTGGTTCCATTCCCCGGGGAAGAGAACTTAGATTTTTGCTGCATTTGCTTTCCTTGGACTAAATTTGAAGACAGAAAAATTCCTGCAATGAGCTCATATACTTTCATAACTTCAAGTTTCCTAACAAGTGGAAACTAAACAAATATCTGTTACATAATGACCAATGTGTTGCTATCATAGCAATAAAATGAGTATTGTGTGCAAAGTTAGGTAAATGTCACAGGATTTCTTATAAAAATTGGTACAAAACCAGACAATCATTTCGAATCAAAAAGAGACTGAACCAAAACCAACCGCATAATATCATAATAATACTGAGACGGACTTTCTTTTATAAAGAGAGCAATAAAAGACACAATGGCCATCTCCTCGAACAATAACAGCCAGTCAGTAGATTGGCTCTTTAACCCTAAACCTAAAAACAGGTTCTTGACTGACAAAGTAGGGCATTCAGTAGCTATATCTGGGCATTAGTAGAAATTTGGGCTACTTGGAAAAACTAGATATTCAGGCAGACCAATCATCTGCGAATGGCCACAGGTAGCCCATACACCACAGGCGCCGCACCGACCAAATAAGGACATTTACAACTATCCCGAGACATCGCGACAACCTGGGATAGCAATTGAGTGCTGCGTTTAGGAAACCATGTCTTTAACAAAGTGTCAGTGAATCTGTCGATGTCCTTGTCTGTAACGTCCCAGAGATTTCCCATAATGCATGGACTAGAAAATAAAAGAGTCGTTCTATAACAAAAAGCTCAAGCTGTTTTCTTTATCAATTTAAATAAAACACAATTTTTTTTTAAACAAATCATTCTGTTTCTACTTTATCTAAAATTTACCAAGACATTATTTAGACCCTGCTGTCAGAGGGAGAGAATGTTTATTTTTCATACACGATAAAACAAACGCCACACCCAGTGAGTAAATGTTTTAACTTATCTTGCATGTATTTAGAACTTAGAGAAAACCTGGAAAGTGAGTTAACTTTTTGAGTTAACTTCAACACAGCATTGCGTAACACACAAAAAGTTTATAAACTTAGAAAATAGGTTTCAAGGGGTTTCTTTTAGTATTTATGATTTCGCATTCCAAAATGCCCATTGCACTAATTATAATTTGAAATATTAGAAAAGTGAAAATTAATGCTCCCCAGAGTGTGTATAACCTACCATCCTCCAAGAAGATATTTCTGAACAACACCATCGGCCTCCAGAAGACCCCTGGTCTGCAGACGACCACTGCTACAGCCAATCAGAAGAGCCGCTCCTCTACAGTGCAGACTGGGTATCTTGTCTGCTTCATAGAACTTGGTTCCACTTCCATGACCACAATATCTTCATAAAATGCAAAATGAACATGACTTATTTAAAGAAGGTGAAACATTTTAATGAATTCTCTAAATTTGAAATATTTATTTAAAATGTTTAATATGGGACGATTTTTCTGCAGCTATTGAAAAACAGATCCAAAGTCACTCATTTGTGTTTTAAACAACCAACATTAACAACTCTGAATACTGTTCTGATTATAATGTTTTAGTCAAACTACAAACCAATCCATTCCAGTCAACTATCTGAAGAATCTGTAGATCGAACCAGGCTGGAATACTCTACTGTATAATGTAATAGTCATGGGATGTTTTTGTAATGCAAAATGATCAGTCATGTATTACGGCCTGGTATGATCTACAGATTCTGAATAGGGTCAAGGATGCAAATTATCAAGCGCATCAAAGAAGTAGTTTATGAAATTTGAATGATCTACTCACAAGAAGAGATCTCTTTCAGTCAAGCCTTCCTGAAAGTCATCCTTGGTGGGTTTACGACCTATAATGCCTTTCCACCCATCAGCGCTACAACATAAAAAAGTCACAACATCCTCAATGAATAAATATTTCCTCAAACTCTTACAGCTAGTTCTATTTAAAATAATTTTCACTACATCTGTTCGAAGAAACACCAAATTAATGAAATTATCCTTTTTTAAAAAAGAAGGTCTTGTTAGACCTAATTTTTTTTTTTAATCTAAATCCAACTGCTAATAAGGGTCAATTTTTTGCCACAAAGTTCAATGTTTCAAACTAAAAATTCATCAATAACAAAAGTTCCCAAAGCAAACTCACTTCTGAAACCAGTTTGAGAAATACTCCCGTGAGCTGGCTAGGTTAGACTCTGGGTCAAGGATATAGAACGTATTGGTGGTGTCGACGCCCTCAATATAGACGGAGTTGTCTTGCAGGGCCCTCATGTGGGACTTGATGAAGTAGAGTGATGGGATACGGCAGACCGGGTGACTGCGCAGTATTGGTAGATTCTCCCACGGGAGACATTGCACATCCTGCAAATAAAGGGAAAAGGAGAAAATTAACTCCAAAAAAAACTCTTCAATTTATTTTCTGTAAAGTGTCTAAATCTACATTTTATTAATTAAAATATAATAATTTAATCTTCAACGACATTTTGGTCAGAATATTTAACTTTGCAACAAAATTACAGTAGACTGAATATTTGAAATAACAGCATCACAAAATGAATACTGTTACTTCAATAGTCAGTCTATATATTAATTAAATTTAAAAAAGTAAATAGATTTGATGAAAAACTCGATAGCACAATTTCAAAAAATCTAAAATTGCTCCATCAACTATTTTATCATTTTGAAGTATTCTAAAAAGATTTGAGATTTTAATGTACTCATGAAAGAGTAATGTATATTTTTATACATCTTTGGTATGTTATAATAATGCATTTTTGTCAGAAGACTTACCTTGTCCAAGACTAAAATGACAGGATGTCTGGAAGATATTGAAGTGTTGGCTTGCTTATTGTGTTGTATAGACTTGACTATCTCTTCACAGCTTCCAACCTCCAGGGATTGACCAAACACATGTCGTACAGCTGTTGTCATTTGGTCATGGGGCAGGAGATGGGCTGTGTCAACCAAAATCTGAAATGCATACATTGCTAATTACAAGTTAGTGTAAACTTAATATCACTTATTGAAATACAATGTTGGATTTGCTTCTTTTATAAAATCTAATAAAAATGGCCGATCGCCAGCTTTAAAATCATTGAATATTCTTTACATCTGTCATAATAATAATAATACCCAGTTCTTATAAAGCGCTTTTCTTTCTTGATTCAGAAACTCAAAGCGCTTTACAATACCCAACATCATTACCCAGGCTACGGATCTGTTTATTCAAGTACCACCTCAACTCCCCGGGGAGCATACAGCAGGCGAGCAGTATTCTCGAAAGAGTCGCCCTTACCATTGCTAAGCACTCACAATACCATCCTATTCTAGCATAGTGGGAAGCACTCGACCCAGGGTGCGAACCCACAACCTTTTTGTTAAAAGGCCGGGACACTTACCACTAAGCTACGAGCACCTCCAGAGTGGACATTTTAATGATGTTGAGAATTGTAAAGCGCTTTGAATAAAAAAGCGCTAAATAAGCACTGGGCATTATCATTATTATCAAAATTATTATTATGTATTTGATTATATTAATATATTTTATCAAGTTGATAATTTTTCATGGTCAAATATTTTTACAGCTTCATCATTGAACAGAAACACACTCAGTTAAATACGTTACAGTTGATCTCAGTTTTCTCATATGCTATTATTACCTTCAGAAGTTGCATATTGATATCCCCAGTAGCACCATACTCTTTCATCAGTTTTCCTGCTGCCTGTTCAACTTTGTTGTTGTCATCCACGTTGCTATGGCAACCTAGCATAACACCTCTCCAACATCCAAGCCACTGGTCTTCAACGTTGCTAATCAGTTCCTAAGTTATGAATGAAATAAGAGTCTTTAAATTGTAAATCTCTACTTTCTGATTATTTTAGTCTTTAATTAGTAACCTCAAAATGAAAATGAAAATCAACAGAAAGATGACACAATAAATGATGTAAGCACTAATACAAATTTCAAAGAGAATTTTCAGTTTTTCAGGATATGTAAAAATAAAAATTGACATCCACTTATTGGTCGAAAATGAGAAGATTGCAGTTGTTTAGAGCCTTCTTTCCTCAGAAATTTTCCTAATGAAACATATCTTGTTGTATGAACAATTTATTTCATCATATGTTGACTCGTGCATTACCTTCAACTCATTATCATAGCGATGTCTCTCAGTCCACCAGGTGGCCTTGTTAGTCACCAACATCACATCTCTTGAGTTCACCATTAGTTTCTGGAACTGGCTCAACAAATCCTGAAACAAAACACACCATAAAAACATGGTTCCTCATATTGGAATTGTTCAGTTCAGTATTTCCTGTCTCTTCAAATAATTATCACTTTCGACCAGTTTAAGCGCTACTATTTACGGTTCTTCATGGTTGATGTAACGAGTGCTGTTACTGGTCATTTGGATATCTGAAGGGTTATAATAAAGTTTCAGCCTTTAGAAATAATACAAACACTGACATTTGCATATTAACCAAATCACATTTTTGTAAAGTAGTAAAAACACTGGGCAAAAATAAATTCCTCGACCATACCATTTATAAAGTAAACTAGAAGTGCAAATCCAATCACTTGCTTTTCTGATTTATTGCATCCAATATAAAATGTGGGTAATAGAAGAAACAGACTAGTTTTGCTACATTGTGGGTGATGATATATCTATGTGTGTTGTTAAAGAGTTAAAGAGACATTTTTCCGCCGTAACAATTGATGTTACGTTTGTACATGACAACATCGCCCAGAAGGTGGAGCAACTAATTGGTGTCGTATTTTCTGTGCATAAATGCAATATTCCGATCAAACACATGCAATCTTGTAAGCCAAATCCGAATGTTGCATGTATGATGATATATACATTAGTGCTTAATGGATTTATTTTTTTGATATGTGATTCAAAATCCTCCAATCACATACAGAAGATTTACTTGGGTATTAGATAAAATGTTTGATCCAATTTCATTCGTGTGTTCAGCTTGTGGCACATTCCCTATTAATGTAGCCTAAAATTAAAGATGGATGCTTTATAATAATTCAGTTAATATTCAGTAGTTTATACCTGTTCAGTTGTTATACCATCCAGAGGTACAACGAGAGGTGCCTGGTCTTTACGGAACCTTGTGACGACCAACTGCTTGTGCTGACACCCAGTGGTAGAAATCACAGACACCTGACATACTGTCCACTCTAGAATATCATAACAGATATTTATAAAGAAAGTTCTGATAAATGACAAAATCAAATAACCCAGATGTTTCATTCATTCCAAGAAAGACCTCCAAAAATATATACCCCAGGAAATGCAGTTGTCACAAGAAATTTAGGCTAAATATTTGACATACATCTGTTTGTTAGTATGGTACTTTCTTGCCATCTTGGAACCCCTAAATTGGGACAGGGTCCACTGATTGATGTTTGTTTTTTTCTCCAATTTGAGACAAGCTCAAATTTCCACTAGATTCAAGTGTGTATACCGTATAGCCCCGCAATTGAGTGCATGCGCCTAATTTTGGATACGCCCCTAATCGCGGAACCTGTACGCTCATGCGCCTATTATGTGGGACGATTAATTAAAACGAGTGTTGAAATTAACATGTCAAAAGTGCGCCTATATCCGGAGCGCCTGGTTAACATGGGCCTAATCGCGGAACCTTTAGGCCCATGCGTCTATTTTGTGGGAATTTGAGTTGACAAATTTTGAGAGAAAATGCATTATTTTGCATATAGGCGCATGCGCTTAATTGCGGGGGTATACGGTATGCCATTTTAAGAAGTTCATGTCTCAATAAATAAGCGGCTTTTGGGTATTGGCATGGTCAAATTTATGACCAATATTTGCCAAACAAGAGGAAACTCACGTAAACAAAAATCTATTGAATGTCTAATGTCGAGTGCATGGTGGTTTTGATATCACATCATCGTATAGAATGATATCGCTCATATTCTGTACTGTACAAGGTTATAATGCGAAGCTCATTCTGAAATTCAAATGTCCCTACCTGACAACAGACAGTCATAGCTGCTACTGAATGTGTCAATAGTCTTGTTAAAGGCAATATACTCCCGACATTCCATCAACATCTCCTGTCGCTTGGATACAGACTCACTGGCTTCCTGTTTCTTTAACTTCCTGGAAAATGATGGTAACATGGGATAAGAATTTAGCAAAAACTTGAAACAGTCCTAAAATGTGTTATGTTGATAGCCGTTTACCATATAAGAAGTATGTGGTTTCAAAACCAACTCACATGATCAAATAATTGTCACTCTATATACAGGCCAACAGATTAAACAATATGCGATCATATATAAATATGTGGATACATAACAACTTTGGATTTTCCTAAAGAGTCAATTCTTAAATCCCTCCTAAAATATCAACAACAAAAAACAGAAAGCATTGCTAATAAAAAACCTCATTCATAAAACTATCATTAATCATGAAATTGACCACTCTAGACAAAACCTAATAAATTAGATTTCCCTGCCATGGACAGCAGGGGGGGCTTTTTAGGGTGGTCTGTTACAAGAAAGATGACACATAACACAACTCAACATCATGCAAAAGAACCGCTCCAGTGGAGGTCTCTTGTCAAAGCCTTATGTGCCACTAAGAAACCTAAATAAGCAGGTAAGTAGGACAACACCCATGCATGAAAGTTAATATACCTCAGGTTACTACCGATGCTTGTTGAGGCCATATGACGGAACGTTACTGCTGCTGCCTCTGTGAGGTAGAATGCTGCTTCTTCATGAGAAGTATTGAGCGTTAGGAGTGCTAGTGAGTGGCAGACATTCCTATACAGTACACTAGGTGGCTGGTGTCTCATCATGTTGAAACTGTCGAGCAGACATTTCTTGATCTGAGCCTCATCTGAAACGCATGAACTCAGTTGATGACATTGTCAAGTTGGCATAATGCACCATAAATGCAACAATCAATATGAAATTGGAATGACAAAACTATCAACTACAGATATTTCATGACATAGAACATGTTTTCGAGTGATTTTTTGGCTACATTCAAGAATACTCAACTTCATAAAGTGCTTGCACTTTGATTTTAGAAAATGGGGTGAATTTTTGAATAATTATTCAATT
>JAOXYC010241123.1:0-10380 GCA_028565715.1 Phoronis pallida
ACGATCCGTTACCAGTTAGAAGCGATAAATGAGTAGTTTAAAAGATGAAGACTGGTGTTATATTGAATCACAAATTAGAATCACAAATGTGTCAGACTTCATCCTTCATCAGTGTGTGGTGATGAAGGACAAGGTACGAAACGTTTGTGATTTCAATTTGTGATTCAATATAATAACAGTCTTCGTCTTTTTAACTATTCATTTATTTATTGAATAAGTCCTGTAACAAAAACTGCATTTTGTATGTTTAATTACTACATTGTATCATAAAACAGCAGTGAACATCAATTGTTCATTCTCTCATGAAATCTATTGTTCAAATAATATTCATTTACAGGGTGAGAGTTCCCTTTGATGGTAAGACGTTCCTGGCCTGCTTCTCATGACTTTTATTAATGATGACTGATGTTCCTGCCATAGACTTCTTTCAACTAAGCACTTGATTGTATACTGGCACCACAATTACTCTGCCATCTCTGTTCAATAGGGGGCATTGTTCTCTAATAATACCATAATACCAATTTTTCTGGAATTAGGACTAAGTCCTATCTTATCCAGCTCAATAATTGAGTTATAATAGAAACTTCTTATGTTGAAGGATTCTTTGATTTTCATCCTGTGCCTGTTTTAAGAATCCACCAACATTAGGGAACAACGCCCCCTATTGATCAGAAATGGCAGAGAAATTCTGGCGCCACTATACAACCATGCTTAGTTGTAAGAAGTCCACGGAGGAAAAGTCAGTCATTGATAAAATCCCAGGGTAGATACATCTGACCATCAAACAGAACTCTCACCCAGTAAGTGAATATTGTTTGAGCAACTTCATGGTGTATATGTTGAGTGTCTTAGTGCAACATGGACACAAATACAAATACAAATGATTGATGATTGTTGTCAACAACTATCATCATGACATGCCAGACATACCAATACAATAAACTGTCAGCTACACCCTCACAATGCACTATTTTTATTCCTATTAATCATTTGGTGTTTTTTCTCTACAAACTTTGTGTGAATTGTGATCATTTCTTACACTTGATGTGCAGAAAAAGCTGCAGAGGTAATAATAGCACGTCTAAAACAGTAACATCATAACAGAATGAAGACTCAGTGCCCACTGTCGCTAGATGGTGTTACACAAACATAAATCAGGAAGAATTGCATCTGTACAGCTCCTTGACAGGTATGCATAAGTTCAACAGTTTTAAGAGGGATAACATTTTACAAAGAACACTTCTTACAGCAGTCTGGTTGGCGCTGGGCAGTAACTCATGTGCGGCGTGTAACAGCATCTCCAAGGCAACCCGGGCAGCTTGCTTCTTTGCATCGTTGATAGAGCTGGCTGTACGGTTTGGGTAATTCTCACTGTTGATGACGGCTTCAAGTGTGAATCTGAAAACAAGATGGGTTGTTAAACATTAAACCTCAGTGTACTTTAAAATCACCTAAAAACGAGTTCATTTAAGTCATAAATTCTTCATATCCAGGATTCCAACATTAAACATCTCTGAGAAGAGTGAAAGACCTTTGGATACATTCTCAGGAAAATGTTCTGAGTGTGAATCAAGCCTGGACTGCCAGCATGGAAGACTAAAGTGCTCTAACGACTCGGCCACAGGCCAGAGTATATTGATCTTTTAACTTTAAATAGACACAGGTCTTCTACTAGTTTTTTATGACGGAACCCTACACATTCACTGACTGTAATCACTTGGACAAGTTATACCGACCAACTTGCCAATTATAATGAAGGATGAATTCTCCGCCTTTCAACTTCAAGTACATGTATATTAAATGTAGGCTACCCCTGGTTCCGAATTTTTGCTCGTTAATAATTAAGAACATTAATTTACTATTTTCATAAATCAGGCCAGTGTTTTAATGTACATACATGCTTTACAGCACTCTGGAGGCAATATTTGAGTTCCACTTCATTGATTGCTTAATCATTCAATATTATTTCTTAGAAATCTGCTTAATATTAAAATCCCTAGTTTCATCCATAACATTCTTATGTTACTGATGAAAAATGAGCTTTTGAACGCACAACAACTTTGCTCAGTGAATGAAAATAAAATACAACACAAACAATTAGGATTTCATTACCTGGTAAAACAACTTCAATAATGGGAAATATTTTCCATCAAGATGTGACCATTGAGCAATAAGCAGCCACATGGATATAAATGAAACATGAATCCAGAGGGACGTCTAAATTAATTACAAAATATCACTGCCCTCCCTCATGCATAATAATTGTAATAATTATGATTTTTTCTGCTTTACCATTTAATAAAACCAAATTATAAATTCTTATTGGATTTTTGTGATTTCCTGAATCAATGGCCACTTCATTGACTATTTGTAGTTTGAAGCAAAAAAAAACATGCGTTAAAATCTGATGTATTTTACTTAGACACAAAGTGGGAAGTGATGACGTCATTAACCCACTTACAAACATCCAATGTAATGGTATTTAATTATTTCCTTAGCATAGTTACTTAGTTGTACTTTTCTATTTTTGAAAGCGTGCTCATCTCATTATACATTTCAATTTTAAAAAGAGATGGACTCCATTTTAATTCAAACCTTGTTTTATGCTTAAATTACTAATTTCAATTAAGATTTTTCACTATTATTGGCTCTGTGGCATCTTTATTTGAAATTCTCTATTTATCACATAACTACCCTTGTTTTCGATCCCGTCACACAATCACTTAATTTCATTGTTTATTGTGGCGACATCGTATTAGTGTGGCGATTGTTTACTTTTGTGTAAACCACGTTTTTAGGTAAAACTTTATTTCAACATGTGATTAAATGATTCATAAATTCAGAGGAAATAATATGAAGTGATTCTTATAATGAATGGGAAGTAATACCACCTTTTATTGGATGAGATTTTGAAAAGTCATAGAACGAGCCTTTGGCGAGTTCTATGATTTTTCAAAATCGAAGAAACGTATGTACCAACATAGAAAGGCTCATGGAGAAGGAACATCCTCAACAGTTCATAATCATCTACATGAACATGATCACACTTTTTCTAGTGATAATGTAGACATTATTAGCAGAGAAAAAACTGGTTTCAAAGAGTTGTTAAGGCAACAATTTTTGTGAAATGTGACAACCCCTCTCTAAACAAACACGGGCGGTGTCCGACACAAACTTCCATCTGCTTGGGACACCAACATACGAGATCTCCAAAAACAGCGACACCGACGGCGAGATCCAAATTCTGACGTCACCCATTAACATCCCTTTGACGAGATCGTGAAGATCTCGAGGATCTAGGATTCAAGGTAATCTAATTTCCAGTTGAACAGAATTATAATTCCCGTATCAAACTAACATACAATTTAGTTTTTTAATCAATTGTTTGAAGCAAAATCTGAGAATACCCTCCCATGTGTTTTCTTAAAGGCCATTTTAAAATGGTGACATCGTTATGTATGTTTCTGTGGTTTTCAAACAAAAGATAGCCACTACAACTCGTCTTCTCTCTCTATAAACTGAATTAAATGTAAAGGTTTGCATACCTTCGTGCGTGATCAGGTCCGGTGACGATGGGCGTGGTGAAGTCTATAGTCATGTTGCGGGGTCTACAGTATTCCTCCAGAGCACTGACTGGGTCACGTGGCTTCGTCGGTGTCGGGTTGACAGTTTCCTGAAAGTAGAACATGTAATGCATACAGTAACAGATAATGTCAGAATGAGAATTATTTTTCTTCATTCTTTTCATAAATATATATAAATTGAGAAGAGAAAATCCAAAATGTTTACAGGTTTAACAACATTTGAGATGAAAATAAGCACAGTTGACTGCTGTACATTGTATTTATCAGACAACAACATTTAGTGTATTTACATAGTGGTAAACACAAACAAAAATTTAGACATCACAATAGCTCATGATTAGACAACAGTCTAGGTTAAAAGTTAAGATTCAATACTCTATATATTAGACCAAGATGTAAACTAACTACTAAATCCTTCGGGAGCCTTTAGGCTCATAAGGCCGGATGCTATCCCCCTGGAAAGGATGCAAGTCTGTCGCAGGTTAGTTTCCCAGCCGTAGCTGGTTCTCATTTCCCGCTGAGTCGACTGGAGCAACGCCAGTAAAGTGTCTTGCTCAAAGACACAACGGACTGCCCGGGGCAAGATCCGAACACACAACCTTTCAGTTATGTGTCCGACGCTCTACCAACTGAGCTTATCCGCCTGAACAAGATGCAGTAAGTGAAAAAAAAACAGTCTAACTCGCAGTGAAAAAAGGCCCTGTATTTTGGATAACAAATTTTGGATGATAAATGTCAGTTTCACCTCGGAGCACCCTTGCAAGGTGCAACTTGAAAATTAATGTAAAATGTTTGGATAATCAAGTCTCTTAAAATTTCAAGTAACTAATGAATTACAATAATACCTTGACATAGTCGGGCATACACTCAAGACTATCCTCGGTAATAGCAATCAGTGCCGCATCTGCTGCTTTCTTCTTGGCCTCTTTCTTGTTGTTGGCCTCGCGAGGCGGACACTTCTTACCATCTATCACTGCGCAGATACTGAACCTGTAACAAACCAACCACATACAAAATTTTGAGGGAACATCAGTCATGACGATTATTGCAAAATTTTGCAATTAAAACCACAAGGTCAAAACTAAGTGAGAATTTCAACTTTAAGAAGATAAAATGAGCTGCAAAATCTGCTGGTTGCAATGATTTGGGTAGTTAAACATGCTGGTGTAAGTAAATATATATATCAGAAATTGAGTAAGTTAGTCATTTAACAAAACTAGGAAACGCCAGGCAATAGAATTATACAATATATCCATGGGAAAGGCGCTATACGTATTTGTATTTTGTTTGAAAATTAAGCTCCAAGTTTAATATTCCATTCTTATGCATAACATAACTTATGGCCAGTTGTGTGACACTCATCATCATGAAGCAAAAATAAGTTAAGGCAATAACCATGCATAAAACTAATTTACAAGTTTCATAATGAGTATCAATCACTGGCTTTCTGTTTCAACATCGATTATGAGTGTCCATTCTACACAATCAACAAATGTTCAAATTAAGAGTCAGTTTATGCTACATTCTTGGACCTTGGTTAACTAGCTACTAGGTGATAATGTTTGACTGAGACACCTGTTAAGAGCAATAAAACCTGAGCTCTAACTGACCATCAAACTAAGTCAATATGATTAAATGGTTAAAAACACCTTACACTAAGTCTTTGCTTACATTTTGTTCACACATCACATTTAATTACTCATTAAATTGATTAGGAAATTACTACTTCAAACAAAATTATTTGAACTCCTTGAAAGAGCTCTCACTATTTAAAGTGATCAAAAATGAACTTGCTGCTTGGAATGTCTCCTAAAATATATTAATTAACATTTAGAATCCGCTAACAGCAGACTTTCAATAATAGGCGGAGGCTCCATTGCATAGGTCAACACATTAATAATGCATGGAACTTCAATACATGATTTAGTTTCTAACACCTCACACACCTTTAGAAAGATTTTCACAAGTTACATTAAAAAAACTGGTAAAGTGGTAGTCAGGAAGTTGAGAGAATGTAACGTTGTTTTGAAAAACACATACTACAGTATATCAAAGATTATAGTAGATGGATTAAAGACAGCCCGTTCCCGGGTTTTCACAAAATTTATGATCTGTTAGGATCGCCGAGATATCCAAGGAAACGGTGTGAATTTCCATAATGGGATATGTTCAAATGTAAGTCACTAGTTGTAAATTGCCATGTCAATCAATGGACGTCAAGGAGACGGTTCATGACATGCGGGATAGAGTCCAAAATATATTTCTATTTGATTTTACTTCACTCGGCGCTCCATCTATCTATTTTCTTTGAGGATATGAACTTGAAATATTGGCAAAAGAAGACATATTGCTTCATTATGTCAGCAGTTCTTAAATCAGAACAACTGCAACCAAAACTGTACATCAATAGACCACTAATATACGTCATAGAAAACCATTGGAAATCTTTACACCATAGTAGTCTCAAGTGATTTTTGCAAGTAAACAAGGCTGAGCTTAATCAATAAAGCTTTGCTATACACTCAATACGCACATCTCCCTATTTAACAACAACAGGCAATGCTGTAAAAGTGATTCATCTTGTCTCGAGAAACAGGAAATATTACGTGGAAGGGAAATGACGAGGGGACTTGAAAGAGCGTCTTAATTAGATAATTCAAGGCAATGTTTCCTCCATTTACACCCAATCAATAACTCTACTCATTATTTCTTGCAAACCCCTGAGCTAGCACTAATACATAACTAGGAAAAGCAAATATTCAATGGCATGTAAAATATAAGCTCTCCGTTTTTAATGAATAAATGTTGCCATGGTTACCGAGCTATGGTCATGACATTATTAAATGAGAAAATCCATTAAACAGTTTGATACCCATACTTTCACTAAGAGGAGTCATTGTTCTGTAAGGGGAGTCATTGTTCTGTAAGAGGAGTCATTGTTCTGTAACAACAACGCTGTTCACAATCATTAACCCAACTGATTTTGTAGCTATTTTAAACTTGGATTTCTGAGCACTGGATTGCCATAGCAACATGATGCTAAGGTCATAGGTATTCATATTGCAAGGGATAATGTTATGAGCGACTTCACATAATTATATATATATAAACGATTTTGAAAAATTGTATGATTTTTTGACAAACATCAGTTTTGCAATTTACAAAAATACACTAGATATCTATAGGTCCATCAAGAAGCACTCTAACGTGATATCCAATACATGTACAAACTTACACAGGTTTGTGATCAGGGCCCTGCTTGCTGAATGATGTAAAGTCAATCTTGAGTCCTTTCTGCACAGCAAGCTCCATCAATTCACAAACAGGATCCTTGGTCGTTGCACCATTCTGTTCTTCTCCCTGCCAGATAAACAGTAGAGATACTCAACAAGGGATATATGGCAAATTACCAGTGTTATATTTGATAAACTTTGGAATGAACCTGATTATATGTTAATGTACAAATATTAATCACCAAATAAAACTAAAGGAGGTGTCCCTATGTTTTTTTTGGCAGTTTTCATACTTGGAATAGGAAGTTTGCAATTATTTGAGAAACGTCAAGGTGTTGTTTTCAAAGCTTTGAGTTACATGGCAATCAATTATGTACAACATTCTAATCAACACAAAAGAATGTCTTGTGACATTTTTTAAACTCAAATTGATTTTTTTATCAAATGTCCAGAATATTTTGCCTGTGCCTTTTTACACAGTCATCAACCATCGTGACATAATAGAGCATGAAATTAAACCAGGGGTCTTTATACACCTAAATATAGAAAGTTAATGAATCAATACTAACTATTGAATAGCATAACACCCAGTAAGCTTACTGTGTAATATTTGCCATCAGAAGACAATATTGGTTTAGCTTGCCAGTATCCAGTAAAGAGTCAATGACTGTGGCAACACCATACTCTTAGTGCACCTTCCATAAAATCTCCATAGTGTGCATGTACACAAATAGGTTAAGTGAGCCCACTCTGGTATAAGCCCACCTGAAAATGTCCAGCATTCCCATAACCCTATGGGCTTATACCAGGGTGTGTATGGTACATCTAAAACTTTATTATTTCAACATCTCTCTGCAAGCACCTGTCAACTCCCCTAGGAACAAACATAGCCTGGCACTTTTGTGAATGGCCCAAAACCACTTCCAACAACAAACCTCTAATATCATTGTGTTTTAAAATGGAATAATTGGACTTACACTCTCAGGATTCAAAGCTTCAAGTGCAGAACTGGCAGCCATCTTCTTTGCCAACTTCTTGGTTGAAGCTTCCCCTCCACAGTACACAGTTCCATTGATCTTAACTTGTGACAGGAATCTGCAATAAAAACCATCCATCTATAGATGAAATTCGCACAACTTGGTACTTAATTAAAAAGCACTAATTTCTCCCAAAAATTTTTTTTTAAAATTGTGACTTGTGCATTGTTTTGTTATTTTATTGAAACACCCCAGAAAATAGTGACATAAATCGTATTTAAATTTTAAATCACAACTGTAATTCATGTCCCTTTAAATACAGCATTATGTACTAAATCAAACATTTTTATTTTGCTACGACAAAAGTGTTTCTTTGTGGTGAATGCATTTGGCTTCCAGCCTCAGCACGCCTGCTTAACCTTTGATCTGTTTTTGGTTCTTTTATAATGCCATCTGCCATCAAGAAGCCATGTAGAAAATTGTTTTGTTTTGAATAACCACAGTTGCCTGAGGCCAGTGACTGTGTACTAGAGCCTAGTTCTCACAGTACTGGCTCTAACACATCTGAGGCCTGATTGTGCAGTTGTCAGAGTTCTGGTACAAGCTACTCCGGATAAGTCGTCACTTTCGGGACCTTAAAAAAGGCGACGACTTAGGCGATGGATGACTTACGCGTGGTTGCCGTTTAGACGAGTTACACGCCGGTTTTCACTACTGTTGTATGTACATAAAACAGGTGATAAACGCTTTCATGGGTAAATCATTACTTTCAGAAGGCCCCAAAACATACACAAAAATCACCTCTGATTTTCCGAAATCAGATCCAAACTAGAAAGGTTTTCCGGTTTTTTTTTTAAATAGCAACATCGCGTTTCTATAAAAATGCGTCTTTTTGGAAGGTGATATTTTGATGTTGGATTTGGCGCATTCAGCCTATCAACGCCTTTTTATTTAACATGTTGTATGTTTCAAATATAAGCTTGAGTCTGGTTTTAAAACCATTCCAGCATTCTACTAAGGTGCATTCAAAGTTCGCCATTGTGTTTTGCAATGTAGAATGATCGCTTATTTTTATGGGTATCTTGAGTTATTGTTGATATTCAGCGCTTTCAACCAATAGCAGCCAGAGCTAGGCTGTCATCAAGTTGCCGAAGTTTTGACATTCTGAACGCTTCGAATATTCCCGCGATACAAATTGACGCATGCGTGGTAAACAATTTTTGGCGACGACTTACGCGAAGAATTTTACATGTAGGAATCACGAATGGGACCGCTCGTGGGTGATGAGTTAAGCGAAAACGACGACTTATGAGTGAAGACTTATACGTGGATTTTAACATGTAAGTAGACAGGACTTTAAATCGGGACCCAAAAGAGGGTGACGACTTACCCGAACTGACGAGTTAGGCGATGACGACTTATCTGGAGTAGCTTGCAGTTACACATCTGGTAGAGATGTGTCTCATTTCATGAATGAGTGGTTATCAGTAATGTACCATACTATCTGACTACACTACCTCTGTCTACAGTGACTGTGTGTTGATTTCTATTTGAAGATCACACTGAACAAATCATGCAAGGATTGACACTAGGGAAGAAACGTTTCACTTGAGATCTTATTTCTAACCTCTAATCCCTAAAAGCCACATTTCTCTAGAAATCTTGGTCCCTAGTTTCTGAACAAAATTGTTTTACCCCCGCCCCTACCCCGTGCAAAAAACCTTTTCATTACCGACTACATGCAGCAATGAACTTACGGTAATACTGTACATATCCTAGTGTATAAGCCCATCGGCTTATCAGATTCGAGGCAAGTCAAAAAGTTAATGAATAAACCGCAGTGGGATCCAGGTCAATTTCATATGTACAACCACATATCATAACCACCCAGGTAAGCACCCAAAGACACTTAAAACATTCAGTTTTTAAGGAGCACTTTTTTGTTCTCAGGAGTTTCATCCACAGTATACCTTTTTGGGTTTTCATTTGATTTTTGTCATTTTCACAAAGTAAATAAATGCATAAGTTCAAAAAATACGCTGGACAAGGAGAAATATTAAAACTGCTGAGAGGCATTTATGGGTTATATAGTAACTGAACTTGCTTCAAAACAGAGAGTGAGCCAATATACAGGAGAGAACAGTAGTAATGTGGTAATCTGTTACCAATCAGTTCAGTAGGATGTTGATCAGTCTGTGGCCTACAGTGGGACTAAACTGGTGTTTTCATTCATTAACAGTCTATGTACTGGGTATTTTAATTGGTGCAAAAGGAAACCCAACACAGATGCACTCACTGGTGTTGACTGACAGGCCAGTCAAGTTTTGCTTTTTGAAGCTTTGCTGAATAAGATTTGAACCCAAGAATAAAATGTATTATAAGTCAGTTCCTATTCACCATGTCATGTTGGTTTCAGCAGTGGGTATGATGCCTATCACTTTCCCATGCAAAGACGCCCCCTGTTGAATTTTTGTTATGATGGGGTAGTCTTTCTCTGGGATGATAGCCATGTTACGGATCGTCCCCATGGCCAAATTTGTCTCCGATGGTGCAGATATGCGTAAAAGCTTTGCATTTTTGAATAAT
>JAOXYC010241234.1:0-10370 GCA_028565715.1 Phoronis pallida
CATTAAATAAATATCAATCAATTTCCAAAAATAGTTTTCTCTTTTTCTCAGCTTTTGTTAAGAAATTTACAAGATTTCGGAGCATGTGACTATCGTGTGACTCGAGTAGCAACTTAAAGTGGTATTCGCTAACTCCATTGTTTTGAATATACTTATCTCTTAAATCATTATATAGTGGACATATTAAAAGAAAATGTATCTCTGATTCTACCACACCCAAATCACAACACTGGCACAACCTATCCGCTCTTTCCACTCCCTGGTGTCTCCCCTTAACAATAAATAATGAATGCGCGGCACATCTAAAACGTGCCAAGATACCTCGCTGTTGTAAGTTGTCAAAAAGGGTAACATACTTTTCAGTTACAAACTCAGATTTTATCAATTTATAAACATCCACTTTTTGAAAACAAGTCTGCTTGTAAAGGCATGCCATTGCCAACATTTCAATGATACTAAAATGCAACGGCAAACAAAGGTTTAAGGCGGAACTTATTCAAGTTGGTGCACCCACTGTTTGGCCCCATGATCACAAACTTGTTGGGATGTGACGGAGTAAACCGGTTAGTGTCAGGTTGTCTGCAAGCAGACTGCGAGTTGGAAGAGCAGACTGGATCTCCACATCAACGTTCAGGTCACATTCTTGACTAGTGCATAGAACTATTTTTAAAGAAACCCTGATCCATCACTTTCATTCCAATGTCATTTTTACATTTAGGTTAGACTCGCATATTTTGTAGTTGACTAACTGATTCTATAGAGTTGATGTTTACAACACCCTACTTTCATGCACGCCTGTATGCCTGATCAGTTTGAATTTGAGACGCTTCCAAAACTCAGTCAACGAATCGAACTTCAATTCATAACACCGGGAATTGCCGGATATACCCGATGTTGAATGCTTTAAACAAACTGCGTGCTGGAACTCCAGCCGTGTAAAAACGTGTATCAAGTTTCCATACTGAAGTTATCTTGAACCTCAAAAGTTTCATTTTCAACTAAAACATACGTTGTCTAAATGTTGACTCTTGTGAAATATATCTATATCAATTGAGCAGTTAGTGTAAAGATTTGTCAACTTTGTGTTTACACGGGCCACAAGCCCAGGTAATCATCTTCCATAACAAAAAACGTTGACATGAAAGAAGCTATCCTGTTCATGCTTATTTTGACTTTTCTTGGTCATTCTAATCGTCCCCTCAAGGTAACATGATAGTTGAAACGCGTCACTTGTCATGGACAAAAGACACTTTGTTTGGTAAAAAGGTATTACTGCAAAATAACACGTATAAACTGGCTGGTTATCCGACTTAAATGTACCTTTCCTCAGTAATTGGACAGAATGTTATAATAGGGAATGTCTTTTGAGTGATTATTGAAACATTAAACGATCCATTTTTGTTAGAGAAATAAAGATTATGGGGTGATTCGATTTATTGTTGAAAAAGAAGTCACACGGTTCTTAAGTCACCAAATGTAAGTTGTGCAGAGTAAAAAATAACGACGGTATGATAAAAAGGTCAAATTCGCGGGCTACACGTGATTCATACTTGTGTCGAAATATGACCGTCCTGATCTGCATAGGAACAAGGTGTCATTTCGTGACATCAAATGTTGTGTTTTTGGTGACTGTAATATATTGTAATATTCTGTTGTTACACAAAGTGAGTGTTCCGACATTTTGTCAAGAATCGCAGTAACACGAAATAAAGACACTTGAATACTCCACGTTCCTGTATCCACCGTAAACTAAGATTGGCGTAAAAAAGTCGTCGATCATAGAGTCTCTGACACTATTTGTTTTGATGCGGACAGCGGGAAAACCAATGCATAAGTTTGAAATGTTAGAATAAAGGCGGAACTATACACAAACGACATTTTCGGGAATATAAATTCTAACTTTAGAACTGACTATATGATAGCTATAAACAGTGTAGACAGAATGCACTCACGAAAATCAGGTTGATGGAGACTTAAATATTTTTAAAAAATGACTGCATTAACTTGAATATGTCAAAATTCATGTCCAAGCACTCATTGACAAATTAAATATACTATTCGTATTGAACTCGTTTCGTCTTGTTTATTAACACTCCTTCGTCATAATTCAGGTACATATTCCCACCATTTATGACAAGTTGTAGTGTTTATGAATAGACTATGAGAGGTCATCGTTCGTTGACCCCCGTGTCACACTCATCACTTTTACACTTGGACAGGTGATCACACCTCTGAGGGCTCTGTCCGAAATTGCAACAAAATTAATGTTAGAAATGTAATTAAATAATTAATTTAAAAAGACAGACAAAATCAGAGCAAATGGAGATTTATCCTCTATTGATAACTTAATGTACCCTTGCATTATCAAATTCAATGCTGTCACATATGTACCATTCCTATCGGGTTGGAAATACCTTGAACCCTCGAACTACATGTACATGTACGACTGAAGAGAATAAAGCACTCTATCTACTGAGTTTCGTAAGTAACATCTTTAGGAAAATCCAAAATGTTCAAGTGAAAATCTTCAATTCCCTTCTTACTTGGCACTTTATTTCAAAGAAACATAAGCTGTTATAACAGACTGAGGCTTCATAATGCAAAAACTTCCTAAATATCAATCAGACTTTGGCAATCTTGTTTTTGTTTTGGAATCTGAAAAATAATTTCTACGGCATGCTCCTTCGGTTATTATAACCATATATAAACCCTAGTTGTATCAAAACGCGGGTATGTGATGTTTAATGCCCCACTAACGTTTTGGGACTAGAGCCCATTTTGCAAGAACACCGACCAAACCGTTGGCTTCATGCTTTCTGTATTTACTGAACATTTGAATCGTCATATTCGTCATGTTACAATCAATTGTTTTTTAATCAACGAATAAGAATTTTATTTAGCTCCACCCTGCTTATTTTGGACTATTTCTTGCATTGACATGAGGGTCATTTTGCTAGTTAATACAAAGTTAATCCGACACGTCATTTTGTGATCAGATTCTGCGACCTAGAGCAATACAATGCCCTGTGAATGCATGGCGGGGTTTAACGGTACTCAGACAGACGCGGTGCTATCTTGTTTCTATCACAACATGACATTTAGGAAAAATAACCCAGGTAAACTGACCACCAGCACTGTAACATTTAGAGATGCTAACAGACAAGTTCGTATTGCAGATAGAAATCTGACAAAAAATAAATTCCAACTACCAGTAGGCCTATGCCAAGAAGTATTTTGCAATCACAACTCATTTTTAGGGAAAAAAACTTTATACAATTGCTAAGAATCCGTTTCCCATCGGGTAAGTTTCACGACTATGGCGACGAAATCTAACAGCGCTGAAATGGCACACTCTGGAAGACTTTCGCACCTCCAAAAGAGGAGAGCTGTCTTGTGTTAATGTTTAATTCTTCTGCAGTTAAAGACCGCTTATTATCTATTTTATGTAAAGTTCCATGGCTAACACTTATTGTTTTCATTTTCATGATAGAAAGAAAAAAATGAAAAAATAAGAAAGCTGAAATTTGCACTTTAATGATTTGGTTAAAATGATTAACCCTCATTGTCAACTCCTGCTTTTGAAATATACAACTAAATGGATAAACAATTTTCATAAATCACATTCCGATGTACTATCACAAATAATGACGGAACAAAATGTTGACGAGTTAATATGCCTTCTGCAGTCGGTTAACATACCGGAACGGTCATTATAAAAAAGATAAATGGTCATGCACAATTAATTGTCTACAATCCATGGGAGCGCATTATTAATTTCACAGTAAATATGTCAGTGTTTAGGATGGGTCATGGAAATGGAAATGTTGATCGAGTGTAAATCTAAATCAGTCGCTGTGTGGCGGGTGTAGCATTGATTTGATCCCCATATCACCAATACAACGAGACATTTTTTGCCGACAAATTTGAAATGACAGAAAACTTCGGATCTGATCTGGAATTCGAACAAGGGGATCCCTGATTGACGGTCATATATGCTCTATCAACTAAGTTCTCTCATATTGTAATTTACATGTATTCTATTTTACTTAAATATTGGCAAAGTGTTATTTCTTTCATACAGTGTTTTCGGTTTATGATTCAGGCCTTATTGAATATTGCACAAATTTCAATACAAAATCATGTTCCGGGAAACGCTCAACGCCAGTCTGGGCTTACATGTACATAATATTTAAAGTTGAATTTTAGAATCAATAAAGCAAATAAAATTTCATTCTTTTAAATTGTTAATGGATCTATTTCATCCTCCACAGAATTGAAATACCTCAATGTATAACCAAGTACAAGTATTTTCCAAGCCTGATGCATATTTCAACACCTCTAAACGTAGTCAAGTCACAACAGCGTCCGCGCCACACCTTTTATGGTGTGGGGATTTTTTATGTTTGAATTTGATCACTTTTGATGCGTAACACAACAGCAAAAATGTCCCAATTAGAAATAAACTTCTATAAATATCTTTAAATAAACACTACATAGTTCAAATGCTATCCAAGAGCTGCCTGACGAAATTTTAACGCTTCCGACTGCTTCTAGAACGTTTAAAAAAACAAAGGGTTATTAGGTTTTTGTAATGAAGTAGCTAACGTTACTACTATACCGCTTTGGTTCGAATTCAAATTGAGAAGAATGCTAAATGAAACTATTTTTTTTTCTTTATTGGTTAGGTCTTTCCGAATTGTTCAAAACACGATAGATAACTGATCTACAGACCAAACTGGACTGTCATGTTTGAGTGTACTTTGAAGTGGTCGAGGCGACATCTTTTGGTAAAATAAACGCATATTTTCCCATGCAAAGACGCCCCCTGTTGAATTTTTGTTATGACGGGGTAGTTCCCCGTCAATCAAAATCAACAAGGGAGACAACTCTGCATGGGAGAGTGATATTTTACCAATCTCCTTTGGAGAGGTGTCTTCCTTGTTGATTTTTGATTTGCGAGAATCCCGTATATCAAAACTCAACAAGGGAGACAAATCTGCACGGGAGAGCGATATTTTACCTGGGACCAACTACACGTACTTAAAGATTCTCATCGTATGGTGTTTAACCCAAACTGTGACTTGGAAAAACGAATCTACGGGTCCCAGTTTTGGAACTATTTTTGGAATAGAATGAAAATAGACTCAAATGTTTTTACGACTGAATATTTTAAACTCGTGCGAATGATTTATAGTTCACGTGACTATCGATAGGTAGCGCTTTGGCGCACCCTAACTGAGTTATATCATTACTTATTTTCAGATTTTTATGACCACAACATTCCAAAAAATATCTAGTAGGTGTACACAGACATCTATACATACATGCAACTTTATTTTGGTTTTGTTCAAACATAATAACAGCATTGTCGAAGAATATATTTTCTGTTTTTAATCATGGCGATAACAACTGAGCAAAACAATATTTTGTAACACTCAACTGACTGAGAAGCATCAATGGCAGCGACACCTTACGATTGATGGTAACACTACTAAAATCAGCGAATTAGAATATTTTGTCTACGCCTTATAGGAAGCGCTTATAAGTCTAATTTGAGTCGTAAGTCTTGTTATAAAGCCCGGGGTTAAAAAGCTTCTTTAGGAGGCAGTCGCCACCATGTTCTGCTTGACATTCCAATACAGTAATTTCGCACTCAAACATGTTACAATATTACATCATAAATACTATTATGCCTGGTCGATATTTGTAATTACGGAATTTTTTTGAATTTTTAAATTTAAAAAAACATTTATTGGTCATACCAAAATATACAAAGAGACTAAATAAATGACCAAGGGATGACCAAAAGGCAAATGCCGCTATTAGATGGTCTTCCCTTATAAAAATACATACAAGGAATGTTTGTCATTGGCTTCATGTTACACGGTAGGCTTAATCTCATCTTTTGATAAATAACTGATTCTGAGTCATCATGTAACAATACATAGACTGACACTATATCAGAACAGTTATAATCCCGTGTAACAATCTACACGTTTATCGATCTTTTTCAAATCCAGGTAACCCATTATAAGGCTTAAATTATTTTTTTTTGCTTTAATAGACTTATTGCACTTCATGTTCAATATAGTTTCTCTGGACTCAAGTCTCTCCACCAACCCCTTATTATCCCCACGAACCGCTGGATTAACAATTCTAATCCTCGCGAATCTATATAGCAACAAGAAAACGAATTAAATCTGACACGGCTCTGTTTGTGTCGGGATTCTCTGGTGTAAAAGGGTAATACGATGATTTTCGAGGGTCATTGGAAGTGAGAGAGGTTTGGTGCCATATTTGTCAAATTGATAGGTTTCTACTATTTACAATGTTCAAACCAAAAATGTTCTTTTATGAGCCAGCATGTAATGCATTACCATATCACAGAAAACATAATTGTACCGATAATATTGCACACTCATCAATCAAGGAAAATAGATAAATCTCTCCACATAATCATCAATACTAATTACGTTTCGCTTTTAGCTGTCGCATTATCTATGTCACTGACAAATGTATAACATTCGCGAATGAATGTTAAGTTAATTGCTTCAGTCAAAATTTATCCTAGCCAGCAAAATATAGCATTCGGAACATCTCGGGTATTTCCGGAGCGGCAAATAAACATTTAATCTCAAGGTGGCGCAGTGCTCCGTCATCACAGTTTTGCTGTCGTGAACTCAATAGCGTTTATAAATAAACACACATTGCCAAAGGGTGGTGTCTGTGTAAACTAAATAGTTATTGACCGATTCCGATACATTATTAATATAAAAGAGTTTTCAGATCAACAAATCCTCAGAGATATCGATGCGAGTGTTCATGGTAACATGAAAGAATCCTTCAAGCAGGCACTAAGCAACGCTTATGAAACTAATATGTAGTCATGTATTGCTTTTTGCTGGCAGGTTGTTCGGTAATTCAACAAAACCTTTCATGCAAAGTGGTTTGATTCTCTGGTTGAGTTCCAAATGTTTCGGTTTTTCAAATAATCTCATGACAAATCATCTATGTCAAGTTTACGAATTACGAATTACTTAAGGCCATTTTTTATTACAGTGTAGCTACATGTATGTGTAAAAGAAAGGTTTGTCGAAAAGATTACCACATTATTGTATCAATAATATTAAATCCAAGACAAATCATTTGTGTAGATTATGTACATGTACGTTTGTATTTTTCAAACCGTTTTGTCTGATAAACAACGAATAGGATGATCATTTGCAGCGACAGATCAAAAGGATGAATTGCCGCAATGGGTTTACTACTCCCTCCAGGTGGCGCATATTTTCAACAGGGGCGTTTCTTTTTCACCGACCCTCCAGTAATCCCTACTTCTGACATCATGTGTCTATTTGAATAGATGTCACTTTTATGTATTCATAATTTACAATCTGAGAGCATTAACGTCTGTTAATATTATGGATTCCATCAGTAATTTTCATATTACGTAATCCTTTGAAGGTGGCAGCTAAGCCTAATAATTAGATACTAAAAGGCAGAAAAATCAATGTTGCAAAGCAAAAGTACACGGTATTGACCACATATTGCAGTACATTTGGGATTACATGAAAATACTTCAGATAAATCTCAAAGGAAGTTCTATAGAGAATTGTCATGAAATCAAATCTATAGTTTAGGTAAAATGTTCTACTAAGCCAAAGCTTAAACTTTGTTTACCACGATATTTTTTATGCTTCAACTGAATGCTGCTTAGTTTTACTCGAAGCATTGGATATAAACATGACCTTGATTTACAATACGAAACGAAGTTGGGTGAAAATGGCTCCACAATCCCAGGTCCACAATATGCATAACAACGGGCAGATATTTAAAAATGACTAGCTTCAGGACAATGGAAGTATGCACGAATACAGTAGGCTTATATACTTAATCTTAGATAGAAAATTGAGTGACTGTCTGCTGAACTTCAATTAATTCACATGACTCACGTATGTCATACTGACACAACCTTGGGAATGAGTTGCTCTGCAGGAAATCCATCAACTATTGTCGCTATACCTCAGAGTGAGCGAGAACGAATGAAGCGTATGAATTATTGAGCAGATCAGCAGGTTATTCAGAAAACGAGACTAAATGTCGTCTGCTCATGATAATGCTGCAGAGAAATCAACAGCATCTATTAGCCAGACGGGAATTTCTGGTAAACTTTTAGAGTGACTAAATCAACAACTCAAATTTCTAAAGGTCCATGATTTTTTTCACATTTCACACACATTATTTCTTTTTTATTATTTTTTATTATTCATATTCAAATTTCGACAAACACAATTGCAATCATTCTCAAGCTGACGTCATCAATTTTGTGAGGATCATTCAATTTACTCAGAAAAAAAAACACTAAATGTACCCTTGTAATTTTGAATGCATTTCGTTCATGTCGCTTCACAGCACTTTCGTAATATATGGAACTGCATTCATTTCAAATATATGGCAGGTGACTTGAACTCAATAAGACTCTAGGTACTATAATAACTTGAAAAAAGATTTCACCCGTTGTACTGCAAGTTCCAAAAAATTGAATTTTCGAAACTTGTACTATTAGATGCGTTTTTGAATGTTAGTAAGGTCCTCGTTGTTATTGATCGCATTATTGAAGAATGCAGTGACCTCTGCCGGAATGAGACCCCAGGGAATAATTTTCTCGTGCGCTCAAGATAAATGGTTGCACCGAGAATATGTCAATTAACTTAATATTTTGCTCGAAAGAGATTTATAACAAGACTTTATCAAAAAATGTAGAAACATCAAAAGGCTTAATCATTGCAGAAGATTAAACATAATTTTAACCTCTTTGGGTAACGAAGCAGTCACATGACATTGTGCTTTATATCGTAATTTATGAGCATTGGACTAGGTAATTTACACAATCATATTCACTATTATTATTCATGATATCAAAATTTGCAATAATATGAACGTCACTGATTACTAGTTACCCCTCGACATCCACCATGAAAGATTTGTATAATTTTTACATTCTAAACTTTAACAGTGATGAAAGCGTTGTCCTAAACGAAGTCTCATGCAACTTTCGGATGAACAGTTTCTTTAAAACATATACACTTTGATGATTTTAAACTATGTTTCAACATGTTTTTCTTATTATTTTTCAATGTTCATACATTTTATTATACTTCTTACTGTAATTGTAACTTGAATTAAGTCAATGAAAAAAAAAATACCAAAAAATGTTTCAACATGCAATTATCTGTCTAAAATTGCGGACGGTATTTTCAGAAGACGATTTGACATACTTGATACAGATTGAATTCGTAAAAAGGGTTGCAATTGTGTATTAACCATAACTTTGCACACAAAGTCAACGCAAACAATTCATTATGTCCAATGCTAGAAGGGTTATGAACGATGCCCACATGTTTAACATGTACATGTATACGTAGATACTTACTCTAGAGCAGCGCATTCAGTTTGACGCTTTATAGGATCGTGAGCCATCGATCTGGAACATTTATTGTGACCGAAAGCTCGTTGTTTGATTCTCATTGACTCGTAAAACAATCGATTTACCGAAGCGTAATTAGTGCCCTGTTATTGGCAAATTAATTAACAACAGGACTTATCCAATTATGTTAAGTGTGACGTAATGTCCTAATGATTTGCTAAAATTGCTAAAGTGCATCGTTGAATAATTATCGGATTGTTTAGAAGATTTCAGTCATGAACTCGATATTTTCGTTCATTAATGTATGACGTTTCAAAATCAAAACGGTAACCGAACCTTATAATTTTTGTAGTAACTGGTTTTAAAAGAGCTATTTTCCAAATGTTAATTTTCGAAATCAATACTTAAATTTCAGATTAAATATATCATTTGTCAAACTATGCATTAAATGTATTATTATTCAGCTACGCTCGATGTGCCCTGACGCTGTGAACGGTATTTCATGCATGTACTATAGCGCTCTTTCTACGCTGATTGGTGGTCACGCCACTACCCAGACGAATTGGATGTCGGAACTTCCATTTCTGGTCGATTTTATCAACGCTGAGGAAAATCAAGAATTATAAAGTACAATTTCTGCAAAACGTTGAAAAAATTGGCGTCTCAGCTACTGATTTCTATTGTATAAATAGCGAAAACTCCGCTGACTGAAAAATTTAATTTATAAGCATTAAAAAAATTATTTAATCCTCGAACGGGCAAGCACCCGGAACGTAAACGACTTCCGACAATTGTCCTACTTTGCATTTACGCAACCTACTGTTTTATTAGTTGAAAAATATGAACAACTCACCGTACCTTTACCACTTAACGTCTGTCTCAACCTCTCCCGTCCACAGACACGCCTTATTGTGACTTCCGGCAAAATTTTCCCAAAGAGGAA
>JAOXYC010241345.1:0-10370 GCA_028565715.1 Phoronis pallida
TGTCATGAATATTACATCGGTGAGACAGAACAACCTTTCGCTAAACGAATGTACCAGCACAAAAAGGTTGCTGGTGAAGGTGTTTCATCGGCTGTTCACAATCATTTAATTGATTCACATCATGTATTTAATAATGACAATGTGGACATTTTGTGTAAAGAAAAAAACTGGCTTTTGGCGATACTTTGAACACTTGTTTTTGGCGGGAATGGGCCTGCACCAGTCTTGGAGTTTTGACCATCCTGCTCCCCCAAATGGCCAAACTAGATCTCAATTTGATTCTGGCTTGTCCCGTGATTATTTTCTAATTCGCTTCACCGATTTCAATGAATCTCAAAATGCTTTCCCAATAAATGTCGTGTTATTCGCTATGTCCCAATTTGCACAAAAATTGTACGCATTTGATCTTCCACGTTTACGTTCACGTCAAGTTGTGTAAACTCGCTATCTCGAAAACCGCTCATCTTGCCTTTTGTTCACTTGAAACACGTTATGTCGTCAAGCAAACTTAACATTTTGTCCAGAAGGGAAAACTTCTTGCTATATCGCATGAAAAAATGGAAAATAATGTTTCCAGTACCGAATTTACAAAGTTATGGTCTGAAACTGGAGGAACACTTTTTTAGTCACCTTTAACAAAAAACCTTTGTCTACGGTAATCCTGGGATGCATTCAATGAAATTATTAACGTGTCTAATAAACAGCTTCATAAAATCAAATTACTAAGTGAACGTGTCTAATAAACATCAGTGACCATTAGTCTACCTGTAAACTATTTGACAGGTGTAGAAGTAATTTGGACACGTCTGAATAGGTGTTTAATGAACTTCACCTTTGATGAGAAAACAACTTGTTTCAGCCTACATGTATTACGCAATATATTTTTTCAGTTTGAACCTATCACATTGTACTTTTAAAACCGTGGAATGCAAAAACACGAGCAATTGGATCGTGTACATTAAAAAATTAGTACGCCGGGTTTACGTTTAGTATAGCGGCAACTTCATTTTCTATTGTCGTCGAGTCAATACATGGAACTTTTGTAAGCTTTCATACACATGCTAGACGTGTTTGGCTGCCATTTTGAAAAATAAACTACGGGGTTTTCCATATTATTTCCGTATTATCAAGATTTTAAACTAGTTTTAAACTCCGCTCTACATTTGCACATGCGCTTTGTAAGAAAGCACCGCCTATATGCGACCAATTGGATCAAAAGAAAATCTTTAAAAACTCGATGGGCCCTGAATAGGCACATGCGTTCTGGTAATGATACTTGCAAATGATACAACACTTTACTGAAAATTACGATACTTATTCGACTGATCAAAACAGTTTTTTTCAAGTTCTACTAAAGATACATCTAGGGTGAGGTTGATAGCTGCATGTTCGTAAATGCATTGTGGGCATGGTATGATTAGGGTACCACACTATGACAAATACGTATTCATGGCGAATGAATTAATGATAAATTTACAAAACAATAACATTCGTCTCATTTCGGCTACCCAAAATAGTAACTCACGTAACGCGGTCTGACACCTGTTTTCTAGACTAAGGCCGAAAAACAAAAACTAAATATTTAACCAAAAAATAATTAGACTGCAAAGGATATGTTAATGTCATTATCGCAAAACAAATTATTCACGGGATGTCAAAATCTTCACACATGTGAATGCCATTGACTTGAAAACCGTTAGCAAGCCTCTGTAGTGTAGTGTAGTGTAGTGAATCAAAATTGTGGTTTGACATGGAAAAACAACCATGATTGACAAGTATGTTGCGCAATAACTGTGAAGTACAAGAAATGGAATAAAATAGGCAAAAGAGAAATATCAAAAAATCTTTTTTTCGCACTTTCTCAAAAATAAAAAACACAAAATAAATTTGAAAAAGAACACAAACACGTTGAAGTCCATGTCAACGCTTCGGTTTATTCCGCAGCCATTTATCAGGTAAATAACATGCATCAACAATGATCATAGTGACAAAGGGGGCCTATATCAATTCATCACTTTTTAAAAATTTAATTTAATATTATGGCCAAAAACTAAAAAAAATGCAAACAAATAGTAAAAAGGATACCCTCAAAAGGCCATTGACCGCTTAATTGAGGCCACCATAACATCATCAAACACGGAAAACATATCAATACACTCTTTTACTCTAAAACATGTGTTAATTATTGAAAACCAAACGGCTATTTTCTGGTGGTTTTTGTTATACTGTACAGATATGTATCCTAGCTCTGATCTGGCGTCTTTTCTCAAGATCCTTCACTTTAAATCGATTAACATTATTTTGCAGATTTAGACCAAATTTGCTGATAGATACCCATTTCCCACCAATGAGTTTCTTCATGTCAGAATTTTGTTTGGGGGCTGTATGGTTATATTTCACACATCTTCACATTGTTTACTGATTTTAATCAGTAAAAAAAGTTAGTTAAAACTAACAAATAAAATTGGAAAACATCATTTCGTACTAAGCTGTTAGGTACTGACGACCGAAATTAATACAATCTATCGGTAAATGTGGTCAAAACTGTGATATAATGTGCCAAAACAACCTGCTCATGCTTAAAGTTACTGTTTCCTCGTTGGTGAGGATCTGGGATCAAAGTTCAAATCAACTAGAAATTGTGTGTACGAGTCCTTTGATGAATATAATTAGCCTGCAATTTATCTTAGTAAAAAAATTCAAAAAGAAAATCGGTAAAGGGGTAAATTTGAGTGTTTCATCTTAAAAAACTGTAAGTTTCGAAAACCTTGTTGTCCGACAAGGTTTTTTTTGGATACAAGATCTCAAATTTACCCCTTTACCGATTTTTTTGAATTTTTTTGACTATATTGCATTTCAAAAGTATAAGTGTAGGCCTACGTACAGGAAATCGAGCACTCCTTTTTATGGGTCAGAAAACACACGTATACAGAACACAGTACCACCATGTAGTGTAAGTAACTACTTTTTTCATTCAGGTATAAAAACAAGCGGGCGTGCCTTGGTGAGAGAAGAAAGATGAAATGAATTGACAAAGTCGCCGTGAGCAAAAATCCTAAGGTCGTTAACCTCGTGCAACCGAGGGGTTTCACTTTTTCATCGACTTAGAAATATATTCTTGTAAAACAGCACGTACGCATAAATTTTTGACTGGGGGATAACAATGCAACCCACAGACAATTTCTGATTGTGGGATCCCGGCATATGAACATTGTGCCACGTAAAGCCTAGTATTTCACGTTCAAATTTGTTTGTAAGACTTCTCCATCTCGTTTACCTTTAACGCCCCACTTTTTAGATGAAGATGCTTATGTTAAATGTATAGCTTTGGTCGAATGCAATCGAGATCAATGGTAATTTCTGTTCGACCAATTCTGAATGAAGATGTTGTCACGTCCCTCCATTGAAACATTTTCCACAAGATAAGACGGGTCTGTCTAATACATCAAGAAATCGCAGGCTCTGTTATGGAAATGGGAATGCATTATGAATTCGAGCTTTCTTCCGCTACTACCAGATGGCGCCCACGTCGAATTTCCGTACATAGAAAAGTAAGAAAACCACATGATCGCTATAGATTATTAGCACTTCGTTAGATCAGTGACCAGGCTAGATTCGTATTAACATTAGAGGAAGACAAGAGCTACATTTCGCACGATTATTGCAGACAGTGCGTTGATTCTGTTCTCGTGTACCTGCTGGGAGTTTTGGTTGATTTATGCAAGGTAAATTTCTTATTTTTTCACCAGTTGCAGATAAATTGTACATTTTTTCAGTGTCCGGTTGCTTTAACCAGTTATCTTGGCGAAAAGGTTTTTAAATAACTGTCCACTCCTCCAAAATCTCCAACTATTTGATAGCTTTGTAAAGCCCCTAAGGCCACAAAGTTAAGGATTATCAGTCCTAAGCGATACTACAAATTGGAACTATCGGTGAAAAAGGTAGTTAAATACTTGCTATTCGACCCAAATTGTCCTCTCTTTTTTTCAGTCCAATAAATCGTATATGTCACCCAGGTTTTTTTAAAGGTTTTTTAAGTCATCTAAAACTTTGAGTGATAGCATTTTGGTTTTAATAGCACTTGGTTGACGTTTTTAATGTGTTTTTCAACAACGGTTCATCGTCACAATTCCCAAAACTTGAGTGCCCTTAGAGTGTTTTGCCGAAACACAAATTCCATTAGCGTATAACATTAACATATATTGACTACTTCGTGATGCTTCCTGATACATGCACGGTATGGGATATGTATACAATATCAGAAAGCAATGATTGTTTTTAAATTATCTATTAGCTGAATATATCTCTTAATGAAGATCGTGCGGTAAAAGCTATTAGTTAATCTAGTCTTGCAGTGATAGGTTCATTACTAAAATGTTTTACAACAAAAAATATTGCCAGGAGCTTACACGATGCTTTTTTATTCAAAATGCTTTACAACATCATTACCAGAGGCTTTGGATTTTTTGGTATATTGCCATTTTAACGCAAGTGTGAACGTTAACGACTGAAGGTCTGTTTTCATGAAATACAAAAAATACTATTGATTTTATGCTCACAAAAGTATATATTTTTGGAAACGTGAATAAATTTAAAATCTTTTGGTTACCTTTAAATTCAAAAAAGATTATTTTTGTCACGTGACCAATATTTTTTTAATAAAAAAATTAATTTATTTTTGAACAAGGATTTAAAGGACAGTACATCCTATATGGTCATGGTTGCTATTTCAATATAGTCTATTTTGTATATTGAAGGGAAGTGGGTCTCAAAATTTTGCTATTTTGTTAGTTTTGGAAATATTGTAGATTCATAGCTCAGCAATGGAGAAAATAATCAAAATCTGAGACCAGTTTCCCTCCTACTAAGGCCGAAGAGTATATCTTTAAATTTTCATGAAGATTCTACCACTCATTGCAGAGAAATTCGTGTTGAAAAAGTGCCAAAAATAGCCTAAATCGCAACGTTCACACTAACGTTAACTTCCCCAAGCTCAATACAACCGTGGGTGGTATTTTTTTTGGAAATCTCGCAAACCATCTGCTTACATTCGTAATACCATTGTATTGTGTCTTAGCCAAGTTGGAGGTCCTGGAGTCAGGGCTTTAACCCACCAACGTAAGACTCAAAGGCTTGAGCTAGAGGCGCTAAAAGTGCAAATGTGTATCTTATAGTGAGAAAAAAGTTATGTGTAAATGACAAACTCGCCGAGCGTGAAAAATATTTCATGGTTATCATACGCTTTTTAAATTAATTAGTTTTTTCATTGTGATTCACAGCGGTATAGCCAGACACTAAATTTCCGTTATCATGCACGCTTATTTTTTTTCGCCAATCAATAGTTTTTCTTCTTCGCCGCCGGCGGATTAAAGTTTTGCACATTACAACTCAACTGAGATGATAAGTGCACTTTTGATAAAAAGAAGGAAATAGTCATTAGGGTACTGACATTCTCGTACATGTTTTAAGAAATGATCGAATACAAAACGATGTTTTCTTTTACTCGCCGAAAATGATAAATAAATTTCACTTCTCAATCGTGTTCCGAATTTTTCTGTCTTTTCAAACCTTCAATAAGTGATATAAAGTGGTTTAAACACCGGTATGGGTGAGCAACTGGGCTATAAAATCTTCATTAAAAACATCGAAAGTTCATTTCATATGAAAAATGTATCAATTACTCGCGTCATCGTACTACTAAGTTGAATTAAATGTGAGAGCGACATGCACATTTCACATTATCGACGGCGCTGAGAAATGTGATAGTGTGTTGTGTCGCATTACTTCAGACATGAAATTACTGTGTTTATTTATCTTACTTCATCATTGTTCTTCAAATTGTAGATATACTACTTTGAATGTACAAAGATAATTTATTTCGTTGCTATGGCAACCATACAAATGCCGTCGTAAGCAAATACCTGGATATTTCTATCGATATTCTGAAATGACGTAATGAAAAATCCGCCCTTTCAAGAATCGTCATCTTGTTGGAAAGATGTTTGGAGGACGTGATTTACAAAATAAGTAGAATGTATAGGTATGTTATGGATGTTTCACACGTTTACTGTTGGGAAAGTCGTGTTTTATCATGAGCATAAAAAACACAGGGACGTAAATCGTATTAGCTGTATTTTCAAGCAGCGTTAACAATGTCTGCATATACCACTGACAATTGGGAACTTAAAACCTGCCCCCCGAAAAAACGAAAATGACATATAATATTGTTTCAGCAGAAAGGAAACATGCCAAAAATAAGCGAAGGAATAATGAAACAAAATAAGAACATTCGACCGAGGGTATTTGGCCGCTAAATGGGTTGGAAACAAAATATCTATAATGAAGTTTTTATTGTCTGAACCTTTTCGCGAACATTGTCAAGCTCGACAATTATAAATGTGAACAGTTGTGAGCTGTAAAGAACTTACAGTAAGGTACATTGTTTAATTAGCGCTGAACGAATGTTTGAAATTGATATTACCTGCATAAAGATCATTTACCAGGATGCAAAAAATCGAATTGCGAATCCATGGATAATTTTAAGGTGTCATACACCTTCATCTTGTAAATCATGTTCATGTAACTATGTTTTAAGGTCATTCACCAACCAAATTGAGCAGGGATGTATTTTATGCGGAAGAGGATTTATTATCGCACATCATTTAATGTGTGTGTGTTTTGAGGTCCTTCACCTATCAAATCACGCGGTGATGAGATTTTGTGGGGGTGAGTTAATGAAATAACATCGTGTAATGTATGTTTTGAGGTCATTCGCCATTTGCCGTGTTTAATTTTTAGGAAAGTTTTGAAGCTTTAGGTCATGCGCTATTTGATTTAAAAAAACATAGCTGCATTCTGTGTTACTTATTTTGTCGAGTATATTCTGTATCTAAAAATTTCTCTCTTGTCAATCGGTAACTCACCCAAAAAATTATCAAAGCATGGTTGTTATACACAAACAAACCGAAACATGTGTCACCTTTAAAAATGATCTTGTATTCATAAAAATAATAATGATCGGTGTTAATTATATACCGCCTTCTGTTCAAACCGCTTTACAATGATTATTATCCCAGGTTACGAACTGTTCACTCAAATGACATTCTCAAATCAGCGGAGCCGCATTTTTAAGCACTCCAGCTTCTCATTCAGATTCTAGTTTGATTAAAAGCATAGCTGCATTCCGTGTTAGAGATCTTATTCAGCGTTTTTTCGAATCTTTGAAAAATGTTTCTCCTGTCAATCGGTAACTCATTCATTCAGATTCCTTCAACTATCCTTACCTGGTACCCATTTCTACACCTGGGTGGAGAGATACACGAAGGGTGATGTGTTTTGTCCAAAAACACAAATGCGGCGACCCTGCTGGGGTTCGATCCATGAACCTCCGGATTAAGAGGCGCACGCTCTACCACCACCACCACTCCAAGTGTATATTTGTAAGTGCATGCCCCATTTCCCATAATCAAACCGGTGTTAATGAAGGACTAGTGCCTAAATAAATTTATGTACATGAAGGATATGACCATGTTTTGCAATTTTTGCCTAGGTTTTATTGAAACTATTTCCTGTGGCACAAATCATTTAATAAGTTTAAAGTGTCGTGCACAAAATACTTGAAAGTGTTATCACACGAATCCCTTTGCAGAAACTTCGTTGGATTTTGTCAAAACTTTGTGTTACTTCCGTAAATAGAGCTACATGCATTGTACTTGCAGGAAAATGACAGTCAGGTTTAAAATAATGATTGATTCTCAGATCAGTTCCGAATTTTTTTGTCTTTTCAATATTTATCACTTTCGACAAGTAAAAGCATACATTTATTTGTACTTTTATGTATAGGTTTAAAATACTTCAACCTTGCATTCCGTGTTTGTAGGTGTATTGCACATATCGACACTAACCATGAGAAGCAAACCGCATGGCTCAGGTGAACTTACCACATGCAAAAACAAGGAAATGAGTTTTATTCCATTTGAAGAGAGAGTATTAGTTTTGCTTGAGGGTACTGAATGAAATGATAGTTTTATGAACAATTCTTTTGTATCAACTCTAGAAACTTTAAATCAGGTACAAAATCCGATTTTTAATTGTTAATATTTCCTTATCCTTAATTTCGTATGTAAAGTAGTTTTGAATACATGCATTAATGTTCATGGATACCTGGATGCGAGCAGGGGTTATTGGCAGATGTAACTACCGCGTAACATACTGAAAGTACATGTTAACACGCTCGTGAGAATGACTCTGTGGTACCCTTGAACACACATTTATAAACCTTCACGCGAACACTGTCAGTGATTTACTGAGCTGTAATTGAATTATTTTTACAAGAAGTTATAAACCTTCACGCGAACAGTGTCGCCGTAATTTAATGATGTTTAATTCAATTATATTCCCCATAGGGCTTGTCATCAGTTGAAAAACGACCGTTTAGCAAACATATTACCGCATATTGCTGACGATTGTCCAATTAAACCATGTTTTATAATGGATGCGTCTGGGGGACTCTTCGTCTGGATTATCTCACTTTTATGTTTGTAGAGAACACGAATACCGACATACACATTTCGCGTTTTTTTTGCAAATTTGCTGCTATGTTATATTAAGTGAATTGCAAAGTTGCCATATAAATGTTACTACATATGTATATATGTTATCTCAAATTAGCACGTTGGGGCGGATTCTCCATTTTTGCGGGGTTATTAATGTTTACCCAATTGTATGCTAACGAGACTTGTTAAATTTCATTCGCCGTTAAAACATGTTCTATTGAATATGACGTTCCTTTTATTATAATCAACTTCGTTGATATACTTTGAAAAGACAGAAAAATTCAGAACCCGACCGAGAATCCAACCCGGGTCTCCTATTTTCATGATAATTGTGCTTTAACCTCTACACCACCGGGGTCCTAGTAGTTTCTGTGCTAATTTTAACGCTATAAGCCAGGCACGTATAGCGTTAAAATTAGCATAAAAATTACTAGGACCCCGGTGGTGTAGAGGTTAAAGCACAACTATCATGAAAATAGGAGACCCGGGTTCGATTCCCGGTCGGGTTCTGAATTTCCTGTCTTTTCAAAATTTATCACTTTCTGCCAGTAAAAGCATACATTTATTTGTATTCGTTGATATACATTAAACTTGCCGGAAATGAGTCGAATTTGAAAATTGGTTAAGTGATTACCTTTTAATTCAAATTGTTTATCAACTGATTAATGCTTTTTGGACACGATGTAGTTGTACAGTTTTTTAGCGTTGAACCCCTTCAGGGTAGACCTATTTAAAGTTTTGTGATATCAAGCTCTGATTCTAAAATTTTGGAAAACTGGACCAGAATGCGCTGAATACGAAATTTTCCTCCCCCGACTTCTATTTCCCGGAACCTGAGCATGGGCGTTAACGTATTAGTGTGTATCAATGATTAGATTTTCGTTAATTCATATTTTAAAGAGCTGCCTCACCTGCTTCACGTTAGACGAGGTAGGCATAACTGTCGTAAACTGATAAGTGAAATTACTGAATAATGGACTCAAGTTAACCATTTAAATCTTTCTCATCTTTTGACGATTATTAATGATGTGAACAAGTTTTAAAAACGTTAGAGATTTGTTAATCATTGACTAACCAAGCATGTCTTTCGGCATAGTAGTATAATGGCAAGAAACTGACATTGTAAGGCACTGTAAGTCACGTGATACTGGAGCAGCAATTATTTTAGCTCAACAAACAACAATGAAAACCAAGCACTTTCAAACTTCAAGAACGGTTCTTCAATGCCCCGAATTTGAAATACTGAAAAGACAGAAAAATTCGAAACGGATCTGGATTTGCACTGAATTTACCTTTTTTATAATCTCGAGTTACTAAGAACATGTTCGACTGTCAACATTGAAAACGCTAGTGTCGAAACATGTTAAGTTTAATTGCTCGTTTCCAGAAGAGATTTATATATACAGTAGTTACATGCAATCAACTGATGTAAACTAATGTTGCAACATAACTAAAGGGCATCAGTGTCAATTTTTGAGAAACCAAAATCAATTGCATGTAGAATCCTAATTTCCATTGCCACACACTAGGATATTTTAAGGTAAAGAAGGGTTAGGGGCTATTGAACGTTGCCATGGCAACCGATTGTTTAGTTTCCCCCCCTGTAATGCTTTGCAGACACCGATATGCCAGCATTATCAGTGACATGCATCGTTTTACTAGAAAACATTACTTATCTCTAAGATTTTAAGGTGTCACTTAAAACATTTACGTAGTAAATTATAAATTATAGTCGTATATCGATCGTACAATCAAAAATTATTGAGGAATCTTATAGCAATCATAATATCATTGAGGAATATGTCTTACAAGAGT
>JAOXYC010241567.1:0-10365 GCA_028565715.1 Phoronis pallida
TTATCTTGTCAAACCGACACTCAATGTTCAAGTTCATCATGTTGAACTAAGTCTTTTTTAAATTGTGTTATCGATCATGTTTCAGTTTCGAGTTTTATTATCTCTCGATTACTTTTGCTTGTACTTCATTTATTGCCTCGTTTTTAAGATAAAAAGATATTGAGATGATATAATGACAATATGAATTACCGCCTTTTTCTTCTCCCTGTGTTGAAGCGTTGGCCAGTCAGGGATGATATCAGCTAACGAAGCTTTCCTTGACCCCTGATCTTTAGAGTCTCGACGTCCTTTATCTTGACTTGTCTTTCTTTTAGCTTCCTGTAATATTAATTCAATTTATAAATCACTTGCAGAACAATTGTGCAAACATTGTCTGAGAAAGGAGTATTTGAAAGACCTTCACTTACATGTCTCTTTGACGAGTTAGTGGGGTCATAAAATGTACAAGGACATTTTTGTAAAATCATACTTTCAATCCAAAAAAAAACATTACGTAGAAGGAAATGAAGATTAAAAGATACCTTTGGAACATGTTTGTGGCAGAAGAATTTGTTTGTCGGACAGTATTTCAAAAGGTATCGTTTAATCTTCAATATCAGCACAAAATAGAAGACGTTCAAGAACAAACGGCGGGCAATTTCCTCATTATGCTTTTAACCCGAAGAAGGACAAGTTCCGAAAGCTAGTGACATTTTAATATCTTTATAACCGGTACAAGGTGTTTTAACAGTTTTATCATTAGAAGGATTGATACCTCAATACTTCTCATCAATTCTTACACTTTGTAAAGACATTTAAACACATCATAAAAATATGTAGTACAAATATTTGCATGTGTGTAAGTGCAGTGAAAGGAAAATAAAATAAAAATTTAAAAAAAAATAAATCAATAAAACGTGTGACATTGTAATGAAAACAAATAAATGAGTGAATGTGAAATTTCAAAATTTGTGATGAAAATTAAGCAAATTCAAAGTACTAATTGTATGTGAATAAAATGCATTCACTTTAAATATAATCCTCCCAAAAGGTCTGTTGCATACTAAAGTTAATAAAATCTGTATAAACAACAACTGACGAGGATGGTGGTACCCGTCGAAACATGTCGCGTCTAAAAACAGTTGTTGTTTATATACAGATTTTATTAGCATTCACTTTAGATTTAAGGATTCTTGTTGAACTTAGTTCTCATCACAAAATATTAATAAAAATCACACAATTTCAAAGCCAATTAAGAGAACCATTTAATGATAACAAAATTAATATTGAAGAAGAACCACGCCCATGCAAAAACACCAAGTCTTACCGTTAACCATCAATCACAGGAGGTTAAGATCCATTAGGTAAACAAAAATACTAATAAAATCTTATGGTAAGTATCTACGTACACATCACTCTTGATGTTACAATAAAGTTATGTGATTATTGATTAAATCAAAATTAATTACAAATTAAGTTTTAAGGATAGATAACACGTCTGATCTTGAGGGATCCCCTGTTAAAGATACTGTCTCCTCGTTGGTGAGGATCTGGGGTCAAAATTCAAATCAACTAGAAATTGTGCGTACAAGTCCTTCGATGAATATAATTTACCTGCATCTTAGAAAACAAATTCAAAAAAAATCGGTAAAAGGGTAAATTTGAGCTTTTTATCCTAAAAAAGTGTAAATTTCGAAAACCTTGTTGTCCGATAAGGTTTTTTTGGATACAAAGATCTCAAATTTACCCCTTTACCGATTTTTTTGAATTTTTTGACTATGATGCAGGTTCATTATATTCTTCAAAGGACCCATACACAAACTTTCTAGTTGATTTGAATTTTGACCCCCAGATCTTCACCGAGGAGACAGTATCTTTAAGGTTTCATAAAGAAAAAAACAAGTTCTACAGTGAGCCCTTTTTAGGAAATAAATGTTTGTGATTCAGATTTAAAATGAACAACCAAATCTAGGCCAGTTATTGCCACAAATTTTTCAAATTCCTCACATTTTTGTTATGCTCTGCAGAATGCTTTTCCAAAATATTCCTCAATGGCAAACATCCGAATTAGCTTCACTCTAGCGAAAGGAGACGCGAATGCGCGTTCGCTTTCGAAAAGTGTGGACAAATAGTGGCGCCCTCTAGATTGTGTCATTGAAAGGAAAGGGAAGTTTTTCGGCGTTTTATTTGGCATCGAATTCTGTGAAATCCACGGGCCTCAATGAAAGCCAACTACCACTGTGGTGCCAATGGGTGTATATGCCAACACCGGGAAGTTTAAGAACTCGGCAAAGTGATCGTGCATTCGCTAGAGTGAAGCTAATTCGTATGTTTGCTATTAGGTTATAACTTTGAAACTTCCTAAGTCTGAAACATACTCAACACATTGCCCAGAATGTTTTCATATTCTGTGAAATAAGGGGAATAGGGAGTATTGATGAAGGCTCTAAGGTTATCTATCCTCAATGAATTAAAGATTTAAGTTTCTAATGACAACAAAACGAATTAATCAATGATTAAATTTTTTAGTCAGAATTATTAAAAACAATTAGTCTATATGATTAACTTCTTTTCTAATTTAGTTTGTGATTAAGATTTAAGTCAAACAAAAATCTTTAATAGATAAGTAAGTAAAATAATTTAAATTAGAACTACAAAACTATGGTTAATGTTGGAGAAAAGTAGTTAAATTATGTTTGTATTTCAGTTACACTCAGTTAAGTATTAAAAATAGAAAAATAAATAATAGTATTAAAAACTGAGTTTTACTTGAAATAATTATATAAAACATTTGAGTACTCTGCACTGTTTGAAGTAATTGCATGATATACATTGTCAACCACATTTGAATAGGTGTGATGCATAAGACCTATAAGGTCATGTTTCAAGTTCCTATGACAACGACAGTATAAAAGAAATACCTTATTAAAGCTGCAGGATTGTTCTTAAACACAAAACTTGACTTTTACTGATGTTTTATTTTCTAAATACCAATGTGACATCCTAACCAATTTTTTTAAGCGGACTCTGAGGTCAAAGGGCATTTTCTTGTTAAAGAGCAATCCTGCAACTTAAACTTACAATCATAGCCTAGTCATGAGGTTATTTCCTCTCAGTGCTCGCAATGACTATTGAGTGTTCAAGTATTTATTCACTTATTCAAGACCTACTATTCACCAGAATATCTTATCATTGCTATAAATACTTTTCTAACTACTTGGAAGAGTGCTTACCGGACCTTCCGAGTCAGAATCACCGTCGACTCTGCGAAGACTCAGTAAAGTTTGTTCGATAATTGAAGTACGACGACTTCCAGATGGGGTACGTTCAGGGGTGCCTACAGATTCTTAACAGGAGAAACGGTACAATGTGTTATAGGTTAGCACAATCATTTGCTGAGGAGGAAATGAAATCTTCATAATGATTCTGCGGCATTAAAAGGGGCTAGCAGACACTTTCAAATGCTCATTCAAGGTGTGTGATTCATAATGCCATTATCATCTAGCAAATCAATGCTGTGAGATGTTCAGCATGTGATCTGGTTTACTTTGTCAAAGAGGGGAACTACAGGTTTCATTTCCTCCATAATAAATTAGTTGAAAGAGTGGTTCCCATGACAACAAACAACATTTATGGGGGAAAGTGGGCAAACACAAGTCACTTGTTACTGAAATACTGAATTTAGTCAACTCATTGTTTCAGGGTTATTTATCAATCACGTGTGCCATAAAATGTGTCCAAATGTAATTCAACACCTGTTGAGATGAAAATCATCAGTTAGTGAGTTGTCATGGGAACTACTGTTGGCATGGTAACAATGGCAGCAAACCACTCGTGGAGGAGCAAGGCAGACACAAGTGAAATGATACAGAGGCTCTTCATTCTGTCAAGTTACTCGCATCACAAGGACATTTTAAATAACATTTGTTAAACACAAATCCATGGTTTCTATGTAATAGATATCTTGGTCATTGAAACATAAAGAGTTGAATCAGAAACTGTGTCACGTCTGCCGAGTAACTTGACTGATATCGCCCTCTGTAGTCTTGTGCAATAAACACCACATTACCTCCTCGGCCTTAGCCTTCTCTTCTTTCTCGACTAAAACAAATCATCAATAGTCAATGTTCAACAAATGTATAAAACATTCAAATGAAAAATGAGAAATGGTAAATTAAAATATTTTTAAATATTAAAATACTCTGTGATATTCCAGTTCATGCATAAATAAAACCAGAGGCTGAAAAATGAGTATTTAGATGAAAGATGAACAATGAGGAAAAAAATGTGTTTATGAAACTTTGCACTACTTTGTGTGGCGTATGAATACCTGGCTTGAGGTTACCCCAGTCCACGTCCTCGTCATCTGCCTTGTTTTTATCATAATCCCTGCAATCAAAGAATACACATCATCACACAACTACCCAACTATTATGAACTATTATGACATCCCACGTCATTTATATTACATCCTACATCATTTATATTACATTTTAATGCTGGGATTAATTTTCAAAGAATTTCTTAGTTTTTCAGTCTTGATTAATGTTATGTAATAAAATGATTCTCAAATTCATGGGAAGTAATACAACCTTTTATTGGATTCCATTTTGAAAAGTCATAGAACTCGCCAAAGGCTCGTTCTATGATTTTTCAAAATCTCATATTTACAGGTTGTATTACATCCCATTCATTGTAAGAATCACTTTTTATCAAGAAGTGAACAGGTCTTGGAAATATTCTAGTTTTCTTAAAATTAATTCAATAAATAAAATGTGTTTTTGTTGATGAATATGTTGAATGTAAACTGCATGAATTATATTTAATTCATTTAAAGTAGTACATCGCTACTTACAAATGTGAAATTATCATTTATTGAATGAGGCCAATTGCATAGGAATTGTTGTTACAAATTGGACTATGTGACTTGATGAAATATCTTGAGGGTGAGGAGATAACTGAGATCAACTGTAACCTTTAACTTTGTGTTTTCGATAACAAATGAAGGTAGTAACACAAATTGGCAATGAAGAATGATCAAACTGTGTAAAAGAAACGGATGAAAATGTCGTATTTCAATAATTGATAATTCTACATCCGTAAGTAGCGATGTACGCGTTTAATTAGAAAATCTAATAAATCTTACTTATGTTTCAGTAGGTTCCTGAAGTCCAACGCTGCATCCTTAGGATCTAGAAACCATCAAGATAATGTCAAGATCAGCTTTCAAAATAACACTCTCCAGACCAGTTACGAATTTTTCTGTCTTTTCAATATTTATCTTTTTAATTAATGTGCTATTTCATCCAACTACTTTGAAAAAAATCCATAAGTAGTCAGGAACAATACATCATTTTTCTATCAAAGGTAGTTACCTTGTCAGAGTCCAGTTTTGTTGAGCATGAACCGGGAGCATGAAGAGCTGGACTCTGACCAGGTAACTACCTTTGATATTCAACTTCACAGAGTCGGATATGAACATTCATGCGACTATCATTTTTCTATCTTTACAATTTGAATCATTGTGAGTTTTAAAAACATTAATGCCGTTTTATTCAATTGTAACTTAGACATTTCTAAGAAAAAGAAGTTTATCAGAATAACCATATAATGTTAAAATGCTGATGATGATAAAATATAATGATGACCGGTACATTATACTTATTTACAGGTCCATCCATTTTTATATATTTTTATACTGATTTCATACTCTGTTACAACTAAAACTAAATCCTTCACGAGCCTCGTGATAAGGCTGGATGCTATCCCGATTTCCATGGCGTGAGCGGATGAGAGTGGGGGCACTCCCCCTGGACAGGACGCATGTCTGTCGCAGGTTAGTTTCCCAGTCGTAGCTGGTACTCATTCCCAGCTGAATGGACTGGAACATTGCCAGTAAAGTGTCTTGCTCAAAGACATAACAAACCCACAACCTTATATATATGATTGAAAGTCTGAAGCTCTACCAACTAGGCTAACTGCTAAAACTAGTATGTCCTATATCAGGAGATGGGGTTAATGACAACGATCTTTCTGAACACAAAAAAAATTTTACATCAAAATAGTCAACCTTTGACAAATACTGAGAACTTTGCTTGATCTGTGATAGTTCCTGTCTTTCCCTCCAGGGCGATACCATACTTCCCCTCATCAGGATAACGAGACTTGGTGATGCAACATGTCACTTTCTTTGCGGCTTCATTGACATTAATCTTGCATCGTCCTTCGTTCTTCAGTTCTCGTTTACCCTTGAAGATCCTGACTTTAGGCATGTAATCTCCCACAATACCAAAGTCAAACTCGATGTCACCCCCTGCAATATTCAAAGATATGCAATGAATCTTCAGAATATTATGAATCAGATATTTTATTGTAAAGCCTCGTTAAAATACTTCATCAGATTCAAGTTTTTGTCAAATAACCCACCTCATATTAACACACAAGCAAAACAACCTATAATTATTGTATAAATTATTCTTTTTTGTCATTGTTTGTAATATTGTGAGGGAAAAGGTTGAAGGCTGCTAAACAATTTTTTTTTTCTATGCAAACAAGTGAATTAAATGTGAAAAAATGTATTTACATATTAATTAAAATCAAAAATACAAAATTGAACCCAATTTAAGACGTACCTTCAGCAACAACCAAAGTGTCTGGTTTGGCTGTCAGTTGTGGTCCACCAACCTCTGGCTCTGCTTCTTTCTTGGCTGGTTCTTTTGGTTCTTTAGGTTTCCTCTTGGGACCCTCAGTTTCATAAATGGACTCATCCACTACTGGTTTGTCTACAAGAACATTACAAATATGAGGGGTTACTAAGTCAATATGTGTGAGCTCTTCATGATAGGAGGTAGTAAGTGATGGACACTCCACCATGATCAACTTGAAGTTATAGTAACTTATCACTGAGGATATTTTGCGAACTAATTTCTTGAATTTTCTTGAATTTGAGGTAAAGGAAGATAGACAGTTACAGAGGGTTTAACATAACATCAAATGCAGGTGATAAGCCAGGTAGACAATAAAGCTGCTGTAGTGATTTGGTGAAAGCTGCACACTGAGCGTGGTGAAAGCGCCAGGAAGCAAGTGTGTGTGGATTACACATGGATGAGAAAAGACAAGCATTCTCGGCAGAATGCAGACATTTTACAGAATATTGTTTAAAACTTCTCATTTATTTTACATGATTTTATTCTCCATTTTAATTTAAAAAACATTGACACAATATAAAAAAATTGTGTCCTACTGGATATGGGCATGCTATCCATATAACTAATGTTCTTCTTGTTTTTTAAAAATCTAATTATATATAATTTAACTCTAAAATGGAAAAAAAATCTTTTTATAAAATGAAAAAAATAAAAATAAGGAAATCAACTTGCTTATTTCTAAATGAAAATAATAACTGGTAAGAGAAGTAGGTACCCAAAGTACAACAAAAAATAAAAAAAAATTCTTTTTATAAATGAAAAAAAATAAAAATAAGGAAATCAACTTGCTTATTTGTAAATGAAAATAATAACTGGTAATAAAAGAGAAGTAGGTACCCAAAGTATAACAAAAAATATTTCAATAACCTATTATCAAAAATATTAAAAAATTCTCAAAACTTAATTATTCTTTGAGGTTTGCTCAGAAGAGATAGAATTTTTGAGTGCCCCATTATAGAGTTGACGCTTGACAGTTTTTCAGCTGAATTACTTAGTTTTCAAAATGGCGGAGGAAACCATACATGAGACATAAAAACTTGATACGAATTTCTCTTATCAACACTGCATAAAAAAGCAAAATTTAAAAAGAATTTGATTTAATCTTGGGCTTGGAAGGCAAATAATATTATTTTTGCCTAAGATACTTTTCCACCACCATCTTTTACTGCATAATTAAGAAAGAAAATAAGTTCATGGAGCAATGATTGCTTCTCTCTCCTGAACAGGCCTCTAAAATCATGGTTCATGAAGCAATGATTGCTTCTCTCTCCTGAACAGGCCTCTAAAATCATGGTTCATGAAGCAATGATTGCTTCTCTCTCCTGAACAGGCATCTAAAATCATGGTTCATGAAGCAATGATTGCTTCTCTCTCCTGAACAGGCATCTAAAATCATGGTTCATGAAGCAATGATTGCTTCTCCCTCCTGAACAGGCCTCTAAAATCATGGTTCATGAAGCAATGATTGCTTCTCTCTCTTGAACAGGCCTCTAAAATCATGGTTCATGAAGCAATGATTGCTTCTCTCTCCTGAACAGACCTCTAAAATCATGGTTCATGAAGCAATGATTGCTTCTCTCTCCTGAACAGGCCTCTAAAATTATAAAATATCACTCTACAGGAAAAATATCACTCTTAATAATGAAATAAAATGATAACAAATAATAATATAAGGTAAAACTTGAGGTTGGATGGGGGTGTTAATCGAGTCATTGCAGGCGAGGGGGGTTACCTTCAGTCTTGACTGGGTGATGGTTGGTAATGGGGGGAGGGCTAAAGATCTCTTCTGGGACGTCCTCTTCTGAATCTCCGTCATAGTAGGTTTGGATTGTGGGAAGGTCTTGGGGTAGAGAAAGAAAACACACGCTTTCAGATTAAATACAGGATAGAAAAAGAGACTTGCACTAGATAGTCCTGGATGGAAACAGTATAAAAAGAACATTTTGTTTTGACAAATAAGTTTAGCTCCAAGCTGATGCTCTTGACAGTATTAGCAGTATTTACATGTAGCAATTAAACATTGTTTTATCAAGCCTGCAAAAGAATTCCTCTAACAAAGTTTGAATCCATCTCACGAACCACTCATAATTGGTTGTTCCCTCTCACGAACCACCAAAGCTCTGCACTGTACTGAAGCCCTTTGTTGTCTTTGGTGGTTCGTGGGAGAGAATTTCTTAGCGTGAGAGGGAATAATTGTTTGTGGCACTGAATATTGCGTTAGTGCGAGAGCTTTGATGGTTCGTGAGAGGGAAAAACCAATTATGGGCGGTTCATGAGAGGGATTCAAAATTCGTGAGAGGGATTCTCTGGCAGGCTTGTTTATGTGTAAATCTAATGAAGCTGTATAGTTAACATGCACAACAATTTAGGTACAGAGAAGCAGAGTGAATAGTGACCAAAATGACTTCTTAATGTTTAAGTGAGTTCTTTCTATAAATAAAAGCAATGTATCAATGGTAATATTTCAAGTTTGACGAGGTACGTCATTGTCTAAACATGACGTTAACAACAAGAATCATGTAAACTCTAGCGTACATAGGCACCAGATGCCAAAAAGCAAATGGTAAAAGCAAGCACTCATTCAGGGCAAGACTTATTTAGTCATCTGTGAGGCTGCTCATTCATCTGAGAATCAGGTCTGGCAGACAGCAAGAAAGTCTCTTATATTGCTCAATTGTCCCCAAATATTAAGGAACTAACAGAAAGTCTAATTCTGGGCATTTAGCCATAAGCATTTTTATCTTGCATAATAAGTTTTTTTCAGGGTTGCTGTGATTATCAGACAGTTTTCACAACTTGAATGAGCGCAAGGTTTCTGGACTTGCTCTTGAACATTGATAAGCACACATTTAACAGAAGTCTGCAACACACTGACGAGAAACAAGAAACATGCAGAGAAGAGTGCGCTAGACTATACAAGCACATATATGGCATTACATTAATACTGCACTATGTTTTGTCAGCGTAGTGTTACATACACATGCGAGCACGCCGTAATGCGGTTTCTCCATTCTGCACGTCAACTAACACGCCATTCAAAAAGACTGTGGAAAACAGAAATAAATAATAAATCATTGAACTTAAAAAATCATGAAGTTAATGCGAAAATAGTTTTTCAGCAATTTTGGATTAAATGACTGACTTCAATATATCATGCACATCAGCATTGAAATTCAAAAACGTTAATAGTTTATTTGAAGGTCAACATTAAAATACAAAATGTTGGTGTTCAGTAGTGGTACATGCCTCGAAAGTATGTGTATTTGGTGTAGTTTTAATGAACAATCTCAAACATTAATTGGTCGGCATATTCTCACTAGTATTAAAGATAAATCATGCAAATTAAAAAGACTGTGTCAGCATCCTGAATATTAGTGACACACAAAAAGCAATTCATATGACATTTTTCGATTTGAGTCTTCTTTTAGCCATTTTCAATCAACTTGCAAATTGATATACTTTAAGTTGAGACATTTTTGGCAATTCAATCATTTTATTTCTTTCCTCTACATCTCTCCTTATACAGGAGACAATATAATCAAACAAGACATGGTCTGTGCTCAAAACATGCACATGTCATCATTTTGTTTCTGATACCGAAAGTTCGTAAAAACAGGCAGTAGGTTCTCCCTCAAGCAACATTCATTGAAAATACGACGAGTCTTTGCGTTGTTTATCT
>JAOXYC010241789.1:0-10362 GCA_028565715.1 Phoronis pallida
TCATGGTCCAATATTTGAGTATTGTCCCAATCAATGATGTGATTGTTCATGACACTTTGATCAGTGACAGCTGACTTATTAAACATATATAAAGAAGTAATAAACTTATCAATAAGAGTCCTGGACAATTGGACGCTTTTTAGTGCCAAAGATCAGTTACCTTTAACGTTCGCATGTAGTGTATCAATTCAAATGTGCTAGCTGTGGAGCTTGCTACGTCGGTGAGACTCGCCGACATCTAAATACACGAATTGTTGAATATTCGACTGATAAGGGATCTAATATCTTTAAACATCTTTAGGAGTCAATTTTCATTTTTTCCGTCTTTGACATTTTTTAACAAATACGCGAATTGATTAATGAAATTCAAATGAAGCAGTCCTTGGTAGCCATCTGCGGAATATCTTTTTTCATTAATTTTTTGCATTGCCTTAGATTTGCCTGAAACGTTGGAGAAAACCGATTTGGCATATATGACGATCCGCATAAAACGTTCATGAGATTGAAATCCGTCTATTGATGGTAATTTGGACTGTATCTCTAGCAATATAAAAAGTTCATCGGGAAATTAAACGCATCAACATTGCGATAATAAGTCCAATTCCGCAGGTTAATAGCTTAATTGAGAAATTTGGCTGTCACGCTGCACAATAATATCCAGTGATTGTACTATTCCTCGTAAAAAAATTCCCTGTTCGTATAAAATCAAGTTGCTTTTGAGCGATAAATTCAGCGATAAATCTCAAAAATCTCCTGATGTTGTTTGCGCAAACCAGGTGGTTTCTACGCGCCGTCAACGGTAACGAGTATAAGCAGCCTTTTGAAGGTTCAGTGTATTGAATGAACTTTTTTACACCAATACAAGATTCAAAGTTAACCAAAATTGCGTGCATTTGTGATTTATTTTAAATTTTTATGCAAAGAAAATGTTACATGAAATTGCGAATTTCATTAAAAAAACACGGCTGTGAATGCTGTTTATAATTTTGCATCGGATCTTTTCGTAGTCTCGAAAAGGTTTGATATCAATATCTGACAAAACTTGGCATAGTTCACGAAATGCCATGCATTTTGGTTGAGGTGGTGTTGTTAGTCAGACGACACAAATATATAAAAACAAAAATATTTGAAAAAGTCAGGCAGCAAAAATATATCGAAACAAAAATATTTGTTAAAGTCACACAGCACAAATATATAAAAACAAAAATATTTGTTAAAGTCAGACAGCACAAATTGAAAAAAACAAAGCAAAGCGAATTCAATAAAAACGATTTGAAAAAGCGAGCTCGGGAGTCCAGTTGCAAACCATTGTGACAGGTTCAATGATACCAAGTTTTTGGTGACCATCTTGCACAGATTGTTAAATTACCATTGTCTCATTCTGTTTTGTCATTTAAATAGATGATAACTTTTAAATCCAATACAATCGTATCTCTGTATGCAACCGAGCTCGCAAATATTGAACTGCATCAAATAGTAGGTCTACAATGCGTGAGCGTGGTGTTTGGTAGCTGCTACGATATTGGCAAATGTTGAAAAAATGACACAATTCAGTTTAAAAATAGCTTGATAAACAACATGAATGGTAAAATAGAATAGAACTGACATGCGATGTAATTGCTTTCACAGACGTTTTTCTAATGTAAGGAAATCACATCAAAATAACGGTTTTCTCAACTCCAATAACAGTTGATAATATGTTGTTTCAAGGGAAGTTACTAACCAGACATGCTAATTTTGTTGCAATGCCTCAACATTTTCCCTTCCGTAATATCATTGCGCGATGGCAAAAAACTAAAATGCTATTAGCGTTGTTTTGTCACTCTAATAAAAAAGTAAAAGCCGAGAATTTCATGACGAAATTGAAAACAACACCATCTCGGTGCCGCCACTTAAAACTTCAAGTGACCGGGTAAAAAATGTTATACCAAGTCTGAAGTCAGTCCTCATGCAGTGAAGATATGATTGCCATCGGACTGATATCCAGCGGGGGGCACACGATGGTCCTACGACACTATGGTCCTAGGACATGATGGTCCTACGACACTGGGGTCCTACGACATCATAGTCCTACGATGACGATAAAACGACACCATGGTCCTACGACATCTTGGTCCTACGATTGCGATAAAACGACACCATGGTCCTACGATTCGAATAAAACGACATCATAGTCCTACAATTCGAATAAAACGACATCATGGTCCTCCGATTGCGATAAAACGACACCATAGTCCCACGATTGCTATAAAACAATCGTATAGGACTAGGATGTCGTTTTATCGCAATCGTAGGACTATCATGTCGCTTTATTCGAATCGAAGGACTATGATGTCGTAGGACCATCATGTCGTAGGACCATAGTGTCGTAAGACCATGGTGTCGTAGGATCATGATTGCGTAGGACTATCATGCTGAACCCATATCCAACTTGGTGTGTCATTTCACTCATTCATCCTTTAATCGCAAAAATGCATAACATATATGTGGCAGGATATATAGCCATCGAAAAACCTAAGATAGTTATTTTGAGTTACATCATTAAGAACGTCTTCACAGGACGGTTTTGACTTGTATCGGGGATTTCCGAAAAAGTGACCCCCTCCCTGAAAGGGCGCGGAACATTTTCGAAAGAGCGTCCATGAGTAACTCGCTGAAAATTTAGTAGGCTTTTTAAAAAAAAAATTACAAAAAATCAGCGGAACATTTAACAATAAAAAATGGAAAATAACTTTTGTTTGAAACATAGGCCTACGCGGTTAAAAATTTCCCCATTTTTTACTATTTTCGAAAATATGTTTTATGTGTGAAAAATTCTCACAATAACTAATGGGTCACCCGCAGACATTCAAGCAATAATTTGTTTAGAACTTATTATCGTAAAAACTGGTGAACAACACTTTGTTTTTAAAAAAAATGACATTTCGTTGATAAGATTACACTGAAATAGACACTTAGATATTGTTCATGACAGAATCTTAAAGACCCCCATCAAGTCGGCTTACTTAAAATCCTACCTTAGCCCTTTCAGTAGACATCGACCTTGTATATTCCATTACTTCTAAAACACACCCTCAACAATGATTGGCATGACGTAAAGTTCAAATTATCGTTTTCAATTTAGGAGTGAAAAGATCGATTTTTTGAGACGATCTCCAAGCCACTCAAAGAAAGGATCTTGAAACGATGCACTTTCCCGCTTAATTAACTAAAAATCCCTGTTCTTAAAAACTAATCCTGTTCATTGAAGATATAACGATTTTCTAAGCATATCTAATAGATATCTCGCTTTTCAATGACACTCTTTGTCAATGATCGGATTCAGTGCGCTAAGAGCTATGGGTTGTCCTGTTGACCGCTTCAATGTAAGGAACTGTCTGTATACATTAATGACATTTTCTGTTTAAGCAGTGATGGTTCAGTTAGTATTCATATCAAATAATTTTTGCCCACGTCAGGGACTCACTGGAAACTTGATGAGCGAAATATGAGTACATAGATTTTGCCAACGCAAATCGCATAAATACATTATCATTAACGTGAAACTAAAATTAATTTGTCTTCTATCCATTAAACGTGGTGTTCTGATCAAATTACAAGTACTTTAAAAACTAACGTCGCTACTTACGTCATCAAAATCACTTTTAAATTGCGACATTGGCGCCATTTTTTTTATTAATTTGCTACCGACAATATCTGTTAGATAAAATGTTAATAATATTTCAATTTTTTTTTGTTTTTTAGACGTATTCTTTTCTGGCCATTATAAACCTTTGTGTCCGTTGGTGACCCTAGACTTCTTATAATTGCCCCCAGGTTTAGACCTATGCTACTTTCTCTTAAATTGCATTATCAAAAAATGAACATTAAACAGATAAGACTGTCAGATTTTTGCATCGTCAACATGAAATTCATGCAAGCGCTCTTTCTACACTGATGTCATTGCTCACGTGATTTTATATTTTGGGGTTTTGGGCGCCTATACTACTCATGCAGACGAATTGCGTTGGCACGTGCTGACACGCTGACACGCGATGTGGCCTGATTTTTCACATACAACATGAGAAAAAACAAATTTTATATATAAGTTGAGGGAATTTTGACAATTTTTTGTCTATGTCTGAGGTGGATGTTTTTTGGCTACAGCTATATGGGATAAGGTTTTCAGTAAAGGGTGTTTTAATGAGTTTATTCTACGAAAACTGAACACAGCTTCTTTCAATAGAACAAAAAACAAGTTAATTTCATTTTGTTTCTAAATTTGGTCCCTTGTCTAGATTGGAAACTTTCAAAGTCTGGTGATGGGAATGGATGAAGTTATGCGCATGCGCGACTGCGCATACCCCTGGATCCTCAGCTGGCAGGGAATTTCTTGTCAATTAATAACATATCTTGACATCTATAAAAAATGTTTGAGAGATAAAACATTTATTTTCAAAGCAGGTGGCCGCCTTTAAACCACAGTGCATTAAGCAGTTTTTGAAACACATTCAAAACCAACACGGTCGTTTTTCTAGGAAACACATAACCACGAAGTCAACTTGAAATCGATATTTAACCATGAAGTAAATAGAAAATAAACGAAACTTCAGATTTAACTGTATAAACTAATTACTAGTATGCAACTGTTGCGGTGCTTTTGATTGAAATTTAAATCAAAGAAAACACGCTTCTTAAAATCGATTGAATTAGTGTTTACCATGACAAATATCCAACTAAGAAGAAGATTTGCCAGCTTTTCAATTATTCATCATTTATTGTGAGCTTATCACAAATTGAATATCTATTTGTTTCTCATTGGCACCGAATGGATTAACGGAAAACTGGCCTTCTTAACAGTATTTACAAAATCAGAGAAATATATACCTGTCGATATGCACATTGGATCACGGTTCATAATTTAAAAAAATGGCTAATTTGTATGAGAAAAAAATACCACTTGCTTGTTCGTAACGAAGCCAGACGTGGTCTCGAATGCGGCTGAATGGAATGTTCGGCTACTCCAAGATTCATATCACTTATACATTAGCAGAGTTTTTCACCTGCTGTGTAAACTTAATAATTACGCAATATCTTAACAAGCATGTTAACTCAGAATTAAATAACACAATCAGTACCTTGTCACCTTTACCCTATTAGCGCATATTTAACCGCAAGCATCAAATTTATTCACTGAAATTAAACTCTGAAATAAGGAACATCGATTCCCGATGTTTATCAATCCAATTTTAACTGTTTATTCAATTTGCCTAAAGGGTGTTTGTGTGTGGTTGCATTTCTTTAAACTATATATTTACGATATATTCTTTTGCAAACGTGTTAGAAGACACAAGGGCGCGGTATCGGGGTACTACAGTCAGTGGGCTGTCCAAATGCAACCTCTTTCACCGCCATAGTCTCGGCATCACGTGCAGATTTGCCATTGCGCGCTAGTTTTTCTTTGGAATTTTTCCTACGCGCGTCAGCTTCAACGGTGTAAGTTTCGTCCATGTTTCTTTTACCACCATTTACAGTGCTAAACAGATCTTCGTCAGACCTTATTGAAGGATCATAGAACACGTGACCGTGTGCCTGCCTCACCGCACTGTATCTGCTTGGATGCTCCACGAACTTGATAGCCGGGCATCTCTTGAACTTTGACCCGACGTAATCTACATTATAAGATGTATCCTTGTAGAACTCATCCCCGTATGCCCACTCTGTCCCCCTCTTGTGTGGAGGACAAATCAATCGCGCTGGAGCATTGTACAAACCTATAATACGAGACAATGTAATGAAAACCGGAAGTGTGAAATACATTGGTTCCATTATGCATGCGTGACGTGCATGAAGAATCCAGCTTAATTAATTGAAATAAAATATTACCTTCCGATGTTTTCGTAGACTTCGTTGTTTGGCTGCCAACTTCGTCAGTGACCACATCTCCATTGATAGCAAGTGTTTACTGAATCCACCTTAATTTGTTCTTATATTCAAAATAATTCATTAAATTCACGACTTCTTGATCCATTTATGATTTTATTTCCAATCTTCTCATACCTTCTAAATAACGAACGTTCATGTACGTCACATTTGAATAATAAAACACAATCATACAACACAGCAATATTTCGAGACAGAACATATCTCATCTTCGGGCTAACTCTTACTAAAATGGCCACAAGCAACAGTCAAAAATATAAACAAACTTTAAATTTAAATTACAAAATAATCATCTTAAAAATCATTTTACTGAGGGTGGGGCGCGGCAAATAGTTTTGTTTACATAATTATCCAAAACTAAGACGTGATTTACTTGAATAATTTTTATCTCAAATAAACGATTGCATGTGTGACAAAAATAAATAAAATTACCATCGTCTTATTCTATTTTGCCATTTAAATAAACGACCTTTTTCAACTCACTACAATATTATCTCTGCAACCGAGCTCGAAGTGTTACCCTCGCAAATATAGAATCGCGATAAATACCTTTGAATGCAGCTTTGTTTGTACTCTCAGGTAGTTCACCTTCAGTTGGTCTATAAGACCTGTCTGGACGATAACACTTCATTCGAGATACTTTCTTCTCTGGATAATCTTCACTGTAGAATTCAAAAAGTATAACATTATGGGCACGATAGAAACGTCCCGAACTTACAAACAATCAAAACCGATTTACTCCCCTGCACATCGTCGTTGAAATACTTTACAATTGGTTCTTAAAGAATGTAACCGTAGAGTACTACTATACTAGGGCAAACTGGTGTAAGCGCCTTTCATGTAAAAGCCGACCATCCCCAGTGCCTAATTTGGTATCCTTTATACTTGTTAACTTAAAAGCGATGAACCCAAGTGTTTTTGAAGAAAATGTAGTGACTAGTGTGAACGAAGATGATTCCGAATATATATATAGTAGGGGAGCGCCGGGCTAGTTGGGACGTTTTGTATCAGTGTTCTAACTATACCGTTTCCCTCCTACATTTATGCCACTGACACGACTTACATATAGGTCGTCCTGTCATACATTTTGTCTCTAGCATTACCATATGGAGCCTCGCCCACCTTGGGTAGAATAAGGGCATTCCTTACATCAGGGTATCCAATGTAGTCGTCCTTGTGGAATAAAGGTGTTATAATATCAATATGATACTAATGTTACTTTTTGGTGTGATTGTACTTATGGATGGTTTCTAAACATTACTCGCATCAGTGACACGACAGCTTCTGTACAAAACATAATTCGGTAACTACATTATAACAATAACAAATTAAATATGACAACAATAATGAAAGGTTATTTGGCTTGGGTTTGAATATGTGGTGCGGTTATTAAATTGAAACTTGAATCGGATGAAGTATTTTCAATTCTTATACAACCTAAGTTGAAATAACTCGCACAATAACATCATTCAATATGCTGCCGAATACGTTCACATGATCACGAGTTATTGAATGATGACGTAAATGCATTGTTTCATTTGTGTTATTTTTTAAAAAGTCTGTATTTTAACTCGGCTAAAGCCTCGTTATAATACTTCATCCGATTCAAGTTTCAATCGAATAACCTCACCTCATATTCAAACCTAAGCCAAATAACCTTTCAATATCGGAGACGTGAAACTTCTTTCCCTCCTTCTAAAATGTACCTGCCCTCGTTTTAAGAATCCACGCACTCGTCGAAAAGAAAATGTGTTTATCAACAAAATAATTGAAGGATTTGCAGTTACATACATTGTATGACGTATTTGTCCAGAAGGCGTCGCTAGGTGGCACATATTTCCCTCTCTCAGCCCACGGCATATCCATCTTGGGCAGTGCACCCCATGGCTGATAGGCGTCACCAGTTGTCGTTGTTGTACTGAAGGGATCGTCACTCCGGGCCAATTCTCTGTGATTCAAAATATTGGGTTTGCAAAATATTAATATTTTTCAGTTAAATGGCAGTTTAAAATCATCACTCGGGCCTACATAAGATTTTACATTCACAGGAAAAGTATAGTACAATAATAAACGTGGATGACAAAAGAAAAAATAGATGGAAACTAGATATGTCATTTTCAAATGAAATCAAAAACCTTTTGGATTATTAATACATAGAAAGGAAATGTGGGATACATTCCACTTTCGAACGTCTGTGAATACGGCAGAGTAGTATTGGAACGGTGAAAAGTGTAGATATGTTCCAAATGAAACTATTATTATAAAATGCTGTTATTTTGTAATTGAAAAGCGATCAAGCTGCTGCCGAATGCATAAACAAATCCTTACTGTTTTTGTAAGATGGGTAGTGCTCTGTTGTAATTCTGCCACTCGATGTAATCATCTCTGTGCGTAGTGTTTCCCGCCATTACACCATGGGGCGGAATGTACTGTCTTTTTTCCATTACTGGAGGTAAGAAAGTATGATCACCCTTCATGGTCGGTGGCATGATTGCTAACTAGTAAGTCACACCGACCTCACATAGTAGGTAGATGTGACGTACGTTTGACGTATAATAGAGGGACTGAAGCATACAAAAATCATTCTATCCAGATATTAACTTGCTTCATTTCGATGGATAAAATGGTTACCAATACATTTTAGATCCTGAATCAATACATTAGTGTCTCAAAACTTCGCTTTTATCTGACTTCAAATACTTTTGAAGAAATTACTGACAGTTTGCCGTAGACTCAATCGACGAGTCACGTTGCATTTGAAATACAGTATACCGGTACCAAAAATAATTGAAGTGCGCACTTTGTTAGGCATATATCTTAATCGTTTCAAACATAACAACGAACAAAAACAAAACTATCAAATGCAAGTTGCTACAAGCTTTTCAACGAATAAAAAATATGTGGTTTACCAAAGCGTTCGGGGCATTGTTTCCACGAATAGTCATTCGCGTACATCGTCTGGCCGTCCATTGGTCCTTTATTTCCAATGCCCTCGTCTTTTTGTAGAATGTAACTTCGTTTCTTCGTGAGCCCATAGTCGATGTAATCATTCTTCATGTTCATAGACGAAATAATTATATTTAAAACACTTTGAGCTGATTTTTTTCTACAGTTTTTACTAAAATCATCATTATATGTATAGGATACCATTTGTAGAAATGAATTTCTTCGATCGAGGTTACAAAATTGGGGAAGTCAAGTTTCTTCAGGGACAGCAATCTGACTAGATAAAGGTATGTTTTTCTGGCTGTTTTGCATGTGGTGTTACGTTGTTTGAAAATATTTATCAAATGGTGACAATACTCTTCCTTACCCTGAAAGTCGTATTACCATTAAAGTCTCCACCAGTCTGTAAGTTCTCCTTTTGATACGCAGCTGGTGGTTTAGCCCCGGTGGGGTCCGGGTACTTATAACTCCACTGACTCATCGTCTCGTCCATCATCCGACCAGTTGGTGGAATGTAGGCGAGCCGTGGCCTGAAGCTGTCCGTGAGTAAAATATCCTGCAACGTTGAAACATTTACGCAAAGTTGAAACAATTACTACGAAGAGCTTGCATTATGTGCCGATGTACTGATGGTTCTTAATGTTTTGGAGAGAAATGGTGGTGCGCTTGTATGTTTATCAAGCATGCACTGTAATCACTATTTATTTACTAACTATTATTGAGAGCTAAGGCTCCCTACGTGTATTTAAAATATAAAACCTCGAGTGTTACGCTTCGATCTCGGTTGCAAACTGAGCTCGAAGCTTGATTTAACAAATTAGGCAGTTCAGTTTGGTTATGGAAAAATTGTTTTCCACCCACCCTTTCCCCTCGTTATAGTAACATTTGAGTTTTTTAACAAAGGTTTACTTGTGTTAACTAGTTGATTAACGTATTGTCGCCTTCTGACTTGAATGGAAGTATTATGGACTGCCTTGTTGGACACAACCTTAGCTTTTTAAAATGTGTACTTGGATCGTTGTTGGGATCAAAGACACTAAATTATACATCAATGGCACTAGACTTAGACAGCTTGTGTGAGGCATAATTCTGTAAAAGATAAATCTTAAAAGCGTAATTAGGTGGTTCTTTTGTACTCCTTAACACTTGACATCTCTAGTGGGAAAATAGCCAGTGTCCTGCTTTCGCCATAGTTTCCGAAGGGATTTTTCTGAATTCAGTATAGTTTTTGGTTTTTAATACTGACCTTCTCTGGGTAGTCAGTCAGGTACGTTGTCGCATCAGTCATGCGTTGTGTAGGAGCAACGTAAGCAATAGGAGCACGCTTTATGACACCATCTCCCTTCAATGAACAATGAATTAATTTTTATAGAGATCGATATTTCGAGGTTAGAGAAGAAGAATAAAACAAGGGTTTGTTGTAGTAAAATGTCATATATTATGACGACTAGATAAAAGTAACAAAAATATAGTATAAATATGACAGATGGGCAG